>VZTO01026355.1:0-41605 GCA_013400615.1 Syrrhaptes paradoxus | reverse complement strand
CTCCAAGAGCTCCACGTCCTTCCTGTGCTGGGGGCCCCAGGCCTGGACACAGTGCTCCAGATGGGGCCTCACAAGAGCCGAGTAGAGGGGCACAGTCACCTCCCTCTCCCTGCTGGCCACCCCTTTTTTAATGCAGCCCAAAACACAGTTGGCTTTGCGGGCTGCAAGCACACACTGCCAGCTCATATCCAGCTTCTCGTCCACCAGGACCCCCAAGTCCTTCTCTGCAGGGCTGAAAGGGTAGCTCTGAGTTACTGCAAGTACAGACAAATCTTCATGATAAAACTGCAAGTTACTACGGAAGAGCTGGAAATGCAAGATCCAAAAGGTGCATTTGTTTACAGTACAAAGTGCAACCAACAGCACATAGAGAGACTGTGAATGTGTTGAATTAAGTTTTTGACTTCTAAGTAAAAAAGCTGAATGGATTGCTTAGCAAGGAACAGAGAATCAACACTAAATTAAATATAAACACATTTAATTTCTAAAGTTTAATACCAATGCAATGGGGAATAGTCTTGTGCATAAGGAAGAATTTCTAGGGCCACAGCGGTGTGACTAAGGGAGTGGAAATGTGGTTAAGCAGCTCCAGAGGAGAGAAGATTCTGCAAGCATTGCTATAATTGCCCTTTTCTAGGAATTATTCAATCCGCCAATTTCTCTTGCATTTATTTTACTACTGTTCTTTGAAGTTGCTATGGAGTATCTATGGAGTATATATGGAGTTCCCTGTGTGGTGTGATTTGTAGTTTGTAGTATGTGAGTGGGAAAAGCCAGAAAAACAAACCGAACCAAAAGGGTTGGGTTTTGAACCCAATTCTGGAATTCTTTGTTAGGCTTTTTTTTGTTTGTTTGTTTGACTTTATTTTAGGAATTGTAAATAAGTAGCATTGACCAAGTTATTTAGAATATGGGAAAACAGCTTATACATGAGGACTAAATTGTAAGGTCTCTTTCCCAAGGCAAAAGTGTGGTATACTAATGTGCATTTAGTACTGCTTTTAGATGTGCTGCTGAGGAAACAGCGACTTTTGATTGCTGATGTCCTTAGATAAAGCTCTTCAAAGAATAATCCTAATAATCCAATAAAAAGAAAATCAGATGAACGGGGGGGGGGGGGGGGATACAAGGGTCAGGCTGTCACTTTAATTCAAAAGGAAAAAAAATGTCCTGTGATATGATAAAAATGTATCAGCATTTTAAACATTTATTATAATGATATGTATGGCAGGCTGCAAATCTGTTACCTTTTTACACGCTATTTATTTTCATTCTGAAAGAAAACATTATGCTATATAAGCTGTGTCTTGTACAGAGCTTTGAAATTATGTCTCCACTACTTTGCCCTGCTGATGAGTTCAGATGTGTTTTATTAATCGATCAATAGTCTAAGGAAATAACAATAATGCAAACATAATATTTAGAAGCGGTGCTACTCCAATCTTTAAAAATAAAGGAACGCCTTTTAAAACAAAAAAAATTGTTTTGTTGAAATTAATTGCTCGTCTAGGTCAACAAGTTTCCTAAGGTGAAAAGACCTCCAATGCTTAAAACCCTTTTGTGTTAGTTGAAAAGAAGACTTGGCACTTGGCTCTAGCAGTTCTCCTCGCAGTACAACACGCTGCCTACACTAGCAGCAGTAAAAGTAATGGCTTCAAAAAGAGTGACCTTTTAACTTTGTGACTCTGCCGTACCCAAAGATAAAGGCGGTAACTCTTATCTGAAGAAACCCGATCCTTGCACTCACCCCTTTTCTTTTATGAGTTAGCACTTTCTTTTGGGATCACATTGTAACCGTCAGGCGTTGAGCTCTTGCAACTTGCCTCTACTGTCTCACACCCTTGCTGTGCTACAGGTATGTGTGGGCTTTGTTTCGGTTTGCTTTTTTTTTTAATAAATGTTCATGGCTTTTCCTCCTGGTCAATGTAAACCAAGTGCCGAGGTCTGACTCAGCATGTTTGGGGGACTTTCATTTTATCTGTGCTTTTTAAAAGCATGTCTGCTCATTTAAATGCCATCAAGGGTGCTACTTTCTTCCCTCAGTTTTTGAGGTGATTGTTCAGAAACCTTTTAGTTTCCCTCCTTAGGTGAGGAAGACTCCTCAGGCAGAGGGCTCGGGAGAGTCTGTTGAAAGTGAAAGAGCCACACCACAACAAGTTTATACTTTTCTGGTTGCAGGTTTCTGAAAACTGAAGTTATTGCTTGCTCTTCAAATGCTCAAATGCTTACAGGTGGTGATGGTGGAAAACCAAGACTGTGGGTTTACAGATCTTCCTAAAAGAATAGCTTTATTGGATGTAAGGGAGGGAGATTAAGTTTTAACGGATGTTTCAGTAGCATCTCAGAAATGGAAAAAGCTACTATTTGCATATAGTGCATACTACGGCAGATGTAGAAACACCAAAACATTTTGATTACAGAGCTTACAAGTCTATATGGCTTATAAACCATACAAGCCAACACAACCCTTCGCAGGCTTGTGTCTGGAGCTCTTTTCCTCTGCTGCTATGCCTGCATCTTTAAATACACCATATTTAATATTTTGCTTTACATTTTATCAGATAATATGAAATGTTTGCAATTAAAGCCTTTAGTGATATACTGGCTCATAAGGGTATTGTGTCTGTGTTTCTGGAGTTCTGAAATGCAAGTTTCTTTAATATTTAATTGCTGGTTCTGTTATATTTTCTGATTTAATCTAATCAAAAGGAAATAGTTTTTGAATGGAAAATTAGTTATCAACTCTCTCCTTATATATATATAAACTGTATTTTGTCTTATATGCTCATCTGTTAATTCATTTTTCCTGATAGGCTTGTTTTAAATTAGAAGTCCTACATGTGAGACTATATGTGGGGAAAAAAACCACCTATGGGTAGGTGTGGCTTATTTAAAAAAAAAAAGTAGAGGATTAGTGTACACATGTACCTAGAGTTAACACAGCTTTCAAACAAGATACAGCTTGTCTTGAATTGATCTGTGAAAACGACGTCCCACAGGATCTGCAACGCTAGCCCTGCTAATACTGCTTGGGATATTATGAATTTTACAGTCTGCAAATCCAGAATATGTTGGTCCCTGTAAATCTGTGCAAACCTCCTGGCTGTAGGGTTGTTTGCTTGTTTGTTTTCCTAAAGCTGTCCCTTTAGTGTCACTACTGTGTAAGTTACAGTAGTTCAGGGGCTGTTCAGTAACCTGCTTTTCTCCACTTCTCTCTGTGAGCATATTTGGCATAGTCAAGGTTGAACATAATTGTTTCTGTACAAGCAAAGTTTTCTTCGATAGTATGCACAATTTATCTGTACAGAGGTTAGGTAAAGCTATATCTAAATTCTCTCCACATTCTTTAATCATTTGGAGATACTCTGTGCATATTCAAATAAGTTAGTTCATTTTGCAGCAAAATGAAGTCAGTTCACCCACTGGTTAACCAAAAGTCAGTGGCATAAAATCATTAACTTGAGAAAGACGAGCTACATAAATCTGTGTTAGATTTTGCTGGCATTTTTTGACCTTTGTGAAATACTTGTTTATTTTCTTTTAAGCAATAGTTTTTAAAAAATTAACCATACTCTACTGTTACCTTCTTCATAAAACATTTGTCTCACCTTCAGGGATTTTTTCTTATGTTCAGTTTTCCTTTTTTCCTGTCTTGGAGTTTGAATGCATTCCTTATTTAATATTAGATAAATAATGATTTTATACTCTGGCTTTAGCTGGTATATTTTTCTTGGCACCTTCCTTAAGTATCCTCCTTCAAAAGTCTGCAACATCTGATGCTAAAGCTGGTTTAGAAAAAGGATTTCCTGACACTGAAAAGGTCAGCTATGGAATATTTTAAGTCTCTGTAGGAAAATACCACATTTAATCTAAGTGTAATTGTAGCTGTGAGGTTTTTTTTCTGTCAAAATGCTAAGTCATGTATTAAGCCTTTACAATCTGTACTAAAGAAAGTTGTGAATTCTGGACAAGGACATACGCATGATGAAGAGTGAAAGAATTGGCTTCATCACTATTTAAATAATGTGTGATTGTTGCCTGGCTGGTTGGTCATAACTTTGTTTTTACTGTATTACTTACTGTAGGGCACAGAAGTCCTAGTTATGTACCAGGTCCCTGCTGAAGCGTTCATAACATAACTTATTTAAGATTGTTTGTAAAAAACAACCCAGTGGGCTTACTGACTAATGTTGCATTTTAGATTTACAAGTAATCAGTATGTTCACAATATTACTGTAATGACTCAAAAATTCGATAATCTATGATACTGCTGTATTTTGATAATTTTCAGTATGGTATGCTGGGATATTCACCACTGAATATTTTTTGTTCTTTAATATCACAGATGGCTAATGAATCAAGGCCCTGCCCGTGTGATATTGGAGACAGGTTTGACTACGGAGGCCGTGGGCAGGAAGTACAAGTTGAGCACATCAAGGCGTATGTTTGCAAACCATCTGCTAACACAGACAAAGCTGTGATTGTGATTCATGATATATTTGGATGGCAACTCCCAAACACCAGATACATCGCTGATATGCTAACCACTAATGGATACATGTAAGAAATAGTACTGTTTTCAAAGTGTCTTTTTAATAAGAAAGTTTGTTGAACCAACTACTTCCTTTTTTATGTATAAACCATACAAACACAAATAATTTAGTAGGCTTCCCTTCATCTTTCTCTAAAGAGTTTCCTGTTTGTTAAAACAGTGTAAGAAGGCTAACATAGTTGAGTCGTCCTACCATAGTGAGATAGTAGGCAAGCACAAAAGAAGAGAAAGGAAACAGAGAAACATCTTATTCTTCATCTTTCATTCTCCGTGAGCCTGAAGCAGCCTGCTTCCTGCCTCCTGATGAAGCATCTGTGCAACTTTGCTGTTATGGTAAAAATTCCAGTGAAGCTAAAAGTCATTCCATGAAGGGAAAGTGTACCAGCTTGTGTCAAAGAAAGAAACAAGTTCTCAAATATATGACAAGCATATTTGGCATCCTCTTTCTTTTATTACTGGGCTAGCATTCCTTCTCGCCCAAAAGTATGTATCAGGTAAACTGGTTTTTTTTTGTTTGGTTTGGTTTTTTTAGGTTTTTTTTTTTAAATTCAGGAGGAAACCACTAAGGATTTTCAATGTCAGTGGACAGTTTGTCAAATTAACTAATGTACTTTAACAGGGCAAAATATATCGGGAAGTTATGCTAAGTCTAGACATAGAAAAATAATGAGGGTTCCTTGTATAGTATTGAACAAAATGAATTTGTTGTATAGTACTCATGGACTTACGTGTAACCCTTTCTTTGTATTATTTCATGGGCATAAAATGTTTTCATTTTTCTTGCAGAGCCATCTGCCCAGATTTCTTTGTGGGACAAGAAGCTTGGAAACCTTCTGATGACAGGGCGTCTTTCAGTGATTGGCTGAAAACTCGAGATGCCAGCAAAATAGACAAGTACAACCATTGTTCTTTGTCCAGTGAGCGGGCATCCTCCTTTAGTAGGAGCTTTTGCCTCAGAAAGGATGCAGGGTTGCATCCTAAATTATTAACAGGTTGAATACAGCTGGACATCCACAAGCAGAAATTTAATGCAGTTCGTGGGTAAAGCTCATGGTTATGTGAAGGGTGCTTCTTGGAGAAAATTAGAACAAGAATAAAAGTGACCACTGTTCACCTCTGCAGAGAGTAAAACTGAGATTAATGACTCAAAAAGAAAAGAACCAGCAAAGCCTAGAAGATACAGTTTGGTCCTTCCACTTCAATTTGATTCAGTTCCTGCTGGCAGGTGCAACTTCCACAGGTTTCAACTAGGGTGCATATGTAATCCCCAAACATTATTTACCTGACAGGTAAATATGGGAAAAATGTAGTTAGAAGAACGGCAAAGTAGTGTGTTTTGAACTAACTGAGATCTGACAGGGAGCAGGACTAGTTTTCCCTGCTTAAATAATTTCAAATTTGCTTCCACAATTTTGTAAAACATTTGTCTCTCCCATGAGAGACAGTTTACCTATAGTCATATCTGTGATAGTGGGATGCTCTTGACTGGCTGTGTGTCTCTCAAACTTTTATTTATGTTAGCATATAAGGTAACTATTGCCACTTGTGAAATTAATTGGATTGCTGTTTATAAAATCACCTTAGGTTCTAGTAACAGTGATCTAGGAAGAGTGACTTTGCACATTTTCTCTTTTGTCTTCTCTCCTGAAGTTTCTCTCACATTTTAGAAATGAATAATAGTAAACTAGTGTTGTGGGTTGATCTCAGCCAGGAGCCAGGCACCCCCCCAAGAGGGGCAGGGGAGAGGATAGGAGGAACGAAAGTAAAAAACAGATGGGTTGAGATCAAGACAGTTTAATAAGTTAAAAAAAGAGAAAAAATAAGAACAATGAAAACGCAGTTGCTCATCACCTCCCAGAAGCAGACTGATGCCCAGCCAACCTCTGAGCAGCAGCCACCTTGGAGTCCAAGGGAACAGAGCTAGAGCTTTAATTCACTTTTATTTCTTTGTCTCAGAGAAGTTGATGTTGTCCTGAAGTATCTAAGAGAACAATGTGGTGCAAAGAAGATTGGTGTCATTGGGTTTTGCTGGGGTGGAGCAGCAGTACATCATCTGATGCTGAAAAATCCTCATTTAAAGACGGGGGTGTCCCTCTGTGGTGAGTCTCAAATGCCTGTTATGTTGTGAGCAGACACGACCAGAGCAGGAACTTACTCTGTAAGGATATTCCTGTAACAAAATTCAGTGTGACATCTTATGGAAGAAGGTGATTTTATTACACAGACTCTTTAAGCGAGTTGATTTTGTGCACTCACATTCTTGCACCGAGATAGACACAGCCAGCAGGATCTATGTATTTCAGTGGCACAGCCAGGATTGCTTCTGTGCAACACAGCATACGAAGGACACCAAATGCCAAGATAATCACTATGGCTCAGGTTTCTCTTGGCTGGCAATGACTAAATAAATGGTTTCTGACAGACCTTGTATATCTTTTAGGAGCCAGTAGTCACTATGAGGTGGATCTCTGTCTCAGTATCTTGCTTACCTCAGCTTGAGTAAATTCTCCTCCCCCTCTNAGGACAAGGGGCAATGGGTTCAAGCTGGAACACAGGAGGTTCCACTGGAATATGAGAAAAAACTTCTTTCCAGTGAGGGTGACAGAGCACTGGAACAGGCTGCCCAGAGAGGTGGTGGAGTCTCCTTCTCTGGAGACATTCAAAACCCGCCTGGATGCGTTCCTGTGTGATCTGATCTGGGTGTTCCTGCTCCGGCAGGGGGATTGGACTGGATGATCTTTCCAGGTCCCTTCCAATCTCTAACATTCTAAAGACCAACTATCTTGGTCTTTAATGACATCCCAAATCACATGAAGTTCTCACAACAAAAGGGACTTTTAATCAAAGCCTAATTCTGTTACAAGCTGATCAGCAATAATTAATCATAATGTCTTTTATTTTTACTGTGTAGCTTTGGTAGTGATTTAACCACTTTAAGTGGTCAAGTGACCCATTTTATATTTCTCTCACTTCCCTAGGAGTGATCAGGTTCTTTGAAGACAGATACAGTTTGCTTCACCCCACCTTTTTCATTTTTGGTGAAAAGGATGATGTCATCCCATTGGAGCAGGTGAGTTTCCTGTCAGAGATATTTGTCTTTTTATGCTTTTCATGTTTGTTTTTAGATTTGTTATTTAATTAAGAGAAATTAGATAATTATTTTGCACTTTTCTTCCTCTCTTAATAACTCTTACAGTAGTTTTACACAAATTTGTCTTGTTTATCCCCAAACCAAAATGTTTTCTCTTTCTGTTGCAAAATATGGATATTTTATATACAGAAGTTCCTAGGAGGAAAGGAGCAAGAATCCACAATGGCAATCAAAGAAAGACTTCTGTCAAGTTTAAGTTAGGACACCCTCTTTAATCTTACTGATAGTGCATAAAATCAGCAGAAAGTCCCCACCTAGACCAGTGGAATCACTAGTTGCAGTAGAACTTAAAAATTCTATTACTATCCTTTTCCTTCTCCCACTGTCCTGCGGAGCTTCTCCTTTCTGGTACTCTTGTCAGCAGCCTTCCTGTGGAGCCCGAATGGAGAATGACTGGAGAAAGATTATTATTATCTATCAAGGGTCACAAAGAGGAAGGCATGCTTTCACTGAGTGCTGTTGGCTTTGATTTTCCTGAAAAAAATGCCAGTATCTTTGGACGGCCAATTTTGTAGCCGTGTCTCTCAATTTCAAATTAATTCAAAATCTTGTCCTCCCCCTTTTTTTTTTTTTGTGAGGTCTGTCAGCAGTAACTTGTATAGTGATGGCTACCTGCTAACCTACTTGTGAAACTGAGCAATAAGTGGTTTTACCATTACGGTAACCCATATACTTGTTTGCAGTTTTATACAGTCACATGCTGTTGTTTTACTGGAGAAAAAAACCTAGTTAAATAAAGAAAGTCTAGTGACAGAAATGCATTTGGATATAAAATTTGTAGAAGAGAAAATGATGGCAAGGACACGCCATGTCTGTCTCACCAAAAAGTAAAAGAGCAGGACAATCTGAGGACTGTAAAGATGTAACATGTTAACTTCGTATTCAGCCAACAGGGAACATTCTGTGTTACAGGTCACCCTACTGGAGGAGAAGCTTAAACAAAACTGTAAAGCTGATTATGAAGTTAAAATTTACCCTGGACAGACACATGGGTTTGTACATCGCAAAAGAGAAGATATCAATCCTCAAGATAAACCTTTTATTGAGGAAGGAAGAAAGGATATGATTAACTGGCTGAATAAATACATTTAGCATAAATAAATACCCCCCAAAATAAATCAATTATTGGAGGTAATCAGAAAATAATAAAGACTATATTGATTAAAATGTTCTTAAAACCACTAAAATATTTAGTAAAACTCTTTCATAATAACACTACTTATTTTGCACTTATTTTCTAAGTAGATGCTTAGAAATGGCTTTCCAAATTCTGTAAGCAATAAATGTAAAAGATTTTAAAATTTGATCTTGTGTACCTTAAATTTATTATAATCTCATGTGGGATATTTTCTAGACTCTGAAAGTTTCACTTTTTTGTATTATTGTTAATATAATTAAAAAATCATTGAAACTCTGTCCATGCTTGAGACATGGCTCTCATAAGAGCCATATTTAGGGTTGTTGAGGTCTGAGATTTTCAGCTTTGAGGTGAATATAGTTCTGGGTTGGAAGTCTGGGACATTTTCTTGGAAAAAGAATATCCTATTCAGAATTCATAAAAACAGAGCTTGAGATAATACTGGAAAGAGGGAAGGGGAGCAGGACAATGAGAAGAAATGTATGCAGACTGAAAATGCAGGACCAGAGAAGGAGGACTTGAAAAAGTGGGAATACAGTAGGTCACAAAGAGACTGTGAAGAACAGGAAAACTCAGAAGAGAAAGAAGAACAAAGTAAGAATAGGAGACTGCCATCAGACATACAGACAGCATAGGAAGAAAATACAAGTGAGGACTTCTAATCCCTCTTCTTCCATTTGCAGACTGGTCTAGTAGAGGGAGAGCTCAGGAGGCCAGGAATTTCTTCTTGGCTGCCACCTTATTATTTCCTTTAGCATCTTATTATCTGCTCCATGTCTATCAACTGACTTCTGGATAATCTGTTTTCATATCTTTCAGGCACTACTAGCCTAGAAGCAAGCCAAGATATTACCTTCTGAGAAACCAAGGCTCTTTTATTCTAAATCCATGTGAGACAATAGTTGTGGAGAGTTCAGTTTCATCACCTCTGTCTGTTCTCATAGCAACCCTGACAAATTGGGCATGAATCCATGGCTAGGAAATGAATTCACACTTTAGAGACCATGTAAACCACATAGTCATGTGGATAGAGGACTAACCAGGATTTGAACTTGACAGAACTTGGGGAATTGTGGTAGAGGTGACTACACCTGTGGATTCAGCTCCAGCCGATCTCAGGGCCTCGTTGTTACTCATTTTAGCCACATCCACAGGCGTACTAAGCTTGTTATTCAGGACTGTACTTGCATACCTAGCACAGGTTTTAATCAAAGTGGACTTAATTCTTTTAGCTAATGACCTTTCAATGTGTTCACAGAGAGTGAGTGGTAGCTTAGCCTCTAGAAAGGTGTAGTGAGGAGTCCATTTTTCAGAGAAGCAGGTTTGACACAGGGACACAAAACCATCTAGCTTCATTTAATTTAAGGTAAGAAAAAATAAAGGTAGATCCAAGAAAACTACTTTGCTGCAGAGCTCCTATAGGAAGAGTGATGGGAGTTTGGTGCCTGCCTCCTCTTTATGCCTTCAGAAACCTCCCTTAGTATGTTTTACTTATCATCTGCCTCTTTCTTATCTTTAGTACTGAAGTATCTCAAAGTTCAGCAAATAACAGAATGCTGAATTTCAGAAAGCAGGGTATGGAATGGCCTAATAAATCTCCAAAACAAAGTTCCCCTTTCAGACTGTGGAGCAGATGGTGGCACCTGTGGCAATACATTTCCTTCCCTTCCTGCCACCACTATGTTAAGAACTGGTGAAGAGATTTTGCATCTGGGCTGGTATTTTGCCATGAACTTCAGCGAAGCTATGATAATGTTAATTTGTCAAGGGGATTGGAAATTATTCCAACTGCACTATTAAACTGTTCTTCAGTTTTTCTTCCAAGTTGAGCTTACGTATTGTTTAAGATTTCTTTAAGATTCTTTCTTTTTTTCCGGAATCCTTAGAAAATTAAGAAGGTTGCCAAGAGACGTCAGATCGGTGGCTCACCACAAGTGAAAACCCCATGTCATTCAGCAAACAACAAGGCAAGACTAAACGTTATTACTGTGACTCCTTTCAGCAAAAAGCTGAAGGTAATTTTTAAGCACTGGTGTTGGCAAGGGTAAAGAGATGCAGGGGGAAGGGGTAGTTTGCACATTGCATATATTTGCAGACGCTGTACTCTGTAGTGCTCTGTGATGTTGCTTTAGAGTAGTGAGCTGCAATACCTCTCCCTGTCAGTGGGACTGTCACTGTCACCGCCAGCAGCTGTGTGCAGCAGCTATCAGCTCGGGGCAGGTCAGCCTCGCAAGGTAAGGTAATCCCATCTGATGGCTTGACTTGAATGAGCACTTGGTATTGTCTCTGTTTTTTCCTGTTTTGCTCAGCCAGCTGGTTTAACTCCAACTTTGCTCAGATTTTTTCATTCTGAGAGACACAGATAACCTGGGTCAAAATTCAAGGTGCAGGCTCACTTGTGTCTGTTGTCCACTACAGGGAAATCAACTTCTGGTTCCACAGGACAAGGGAAAGTAGAGCTCACCTCTTACTCAGGTGTATTACTGATGTGATAACCAGAGAAATGTTCTCTCTTTATAGTGGAATATCATAAATTGTGGAAGAAAAATGGAATAAATAAAATGGTGGCACCCTCTTAGCTAATGAAACTATAAAATCAGATCATTACAATCACACAAAGCAAGAAAAACAAAAGGAACAACACCCTACAACAATGTTGTTTCTTGTTCCTCATTTCCAGCACACACTTAGCTGATGTGCCTTTGCTGTGTAACACCAAGGCAGAAAGCAGCACTGTTGTGTTTGGCTTTGTCGAGGCTGTTGCAAGCAGCCATCAACTTGTTCCCCTCCCAGTCTGAGCCAGGCTACAGCTGCACACCCTTGTCAGCAAGGCACTTCGCTTAAACACTCTTAGCAGGTTACGTCAGATCAAAATCTTTATTCGCAGTCAAAGGGCTTCCAAGTGGGACTGGGCTTGTACCACAGTGGCTGGCAACATGGCTAAAGTGCACTTAATCCCATCCTTTTCGCCTCTGCAAAATACTGCCAAGGCCCAGCTCTAATTATCTGTCTGTATAACACCGCAGTCTTGCACTTTTCTCTCTTTTTGCAGATGAAATGGCAGGTGGTTACAGGCAGAGCAGCAAAGACAACAGAATAGGAAGAGATGCCACAGATTTAGGGTTTTTCTGGAAGGGCAGAGAAAGAGGCAGAAGCAGTCTTTGATGAAACTGGCAAAAAGTAAAGAGTTACCAGGTGAGATGAAGAGGGAGCACATGGCTGCCCGTGAAGGGGAAAGGCCTGGGAGTCAGGCACTGAAGGGAGCAGAGTGCTGCTAGCTGCGGAAAATAGGAGTTGTGGGAAAAGTAGAGGGTTCAAGGACCTCAGGGAGAAGGAAAAGAGACACTGAACAAGAGGAGAAGAGGCCTGGGGCTGACCCTTGAAGGCTACAACTAAGACTGTTCTGCCTCCTTTTTCTGTGGACACAGAAGAACTGTGGTAGAAGGGATGCTGCAGTTGAAATCCCTAACCCCCCCCATGCATGTGCCTCCAATAATGTCTCATTGTATTAAGATTTTTCTGCCTGTTTTGATTCTGCCTGCATATTTGCATGTCTCTCCCCCATTCAGTTTTGTCCCAGGTCATTAACCATCCATGTATCTAGGTATTTATTTAGTGTCATCTTACACCAGAGATTGATCTGTGGACCACAGTGACAAGGAAAGATGAAGGTCAGACCCTGGGAGGTCCCCAGTTCAGAAAAATTAAGGCTTGAAGGGCTAATATGTAACAGATCACTTCTACAGAGCTGAATTTCAAAGCAGCTAAATGAATTTATGTAATTAATGCACCTCTTGTTCGTTTAATATCACCCCCTAGCATCACTTGGGTCCAGTTTCCACATATTATATTTTTCCAGACTAGTTTTGATTTCTTGCCTCTGCTCCTCAATAGTATCACCTTGCAGCTGCAGCAACAGCCACATCGGCAGTTGTGCTTCTGGGAAAGAGATGAGAGAATTCAGCTTTTGAGAGGTGGATTTGCCAAGACTTCAGATGTTTCTACTAGGGAGTTTAGGATGCTTAAAACTCCTTTCTCTCATGTCTATCTGGAAGAGAAACCTGGGGATACAGCTGCTTCTTCTGCCTTCCAGCAGAGGAGTGCCTTGTTTGTTGGGGAGATTCCCACATATTTGCAGTGGGTTGGTTGGAGGAGACAGCTTAGTTTGAAGTAAGACCAGACAGATACTTTGAATGTTAATAAGTCACTAGGACTGCATGACATTTGCCTGAAAGTCCTGAAGGAATGCAAATGTGGAATTGCAAACTACTGGCCAGGCTGTATAACCTGTCATTAATGTCTGGTGCATTGCCAGTGTAACCCCTGCACTATAAAATATGAGTCTGACTTCCATCCGTGGTAAGAGAGTGGTGTCTATAATAAACAGTAAGACTGATGAGCATGTGAATAACAGTCTGTTGAGAAAGAGTTGGTGTGGCTTCTGTAAAGGGAAATCCTGTGTCACTACTGTGCTGGGTTCTGTAAGGGTGTCAATAAGCACAGGGAAGGGGAACCAGGAGACATAATACATTTGGACTTCCAAAAAGCCATTGACATGTTCCTCATCAGACGTTATTACAGGAACTAAGTTGCTACAGGCTTGGAGGAAAAGTCCCTTTATGGAATTAAAGCTGAGTAAAGGACAAGAGGCAAAGGGTAGGGTGCATGGGACACTTCTCATGGCGGAGAAGAATAAGCGCTGAAGATAGAATAGACTATTTCAGTTGGAAGAGACCTACAACTATCATCTGGTCCAACTGCCTGACTACTTCAAGGCTGAGCAAAAGTTAAAACATTGGGCATTGTCCAAATGCCTCTTAAACACTGACATGCCCCAGGCTTGGGGCATCAACCACCTCTCAAGGAAGCCTGTTCCAGTGTTTGACCACCCTGTTGGTAAAGAAATCCTTCCTCATGTCCAGTCTAAACGTCCCCTATTGTAGCTTTGAACCATTCCTGTGTGTCCTGTCACTGGATACCAGGGAGAAGAGCTCAGCACCTCCCTCTCCACTTCCCCTCTTCAGGAAGCTGTGGAGAGCAATGAGCTTCACCTCAAAGGAGAGCCCAGGGATTGTTCCTAGGACTAGTTCTGTTCAGGATCTTCATGGATGACCTGGAGAAGTGAAATCTTCAAGTATGAGGATGATACTGACTTTGTTCAGGTGGTTAAACATCGTTCTGATGGCAATGAACTTCACAAGGATCCCACAGCCCTAAGTGGTTGGGTAGAAAAGTGTCAGATGAACTTCAGCATAGATACAGGTAAGGCGATACATTTTGGGAAAATAATCTAGCACATTCCTACATGATGCTGAACTCAGAGCTCAGGTCTCAGGCAGACATGAATCTGTTGAAAAATTGAGAAGTAGGCAGGAGCCAACATTTTGCCTTGCTCCAAGGGCACTGATAGACCCTCATGGCTCTGGCCAACCTCTTATCTGGGCCTCCATCTGAACCCTTCACCTGTGGCACCAGGAGCCCCATTTCAACTCAGCCCTGGGCTTTCAGTCCCTGCCTGAGCTGTATCGTGACCTGTCTTCACCTCTTTCCCAGCTGTGTCTGGCCATAGGTGCTGTTTGTCTGGACCCTGGCACAGGGACTGATGTCCTGGCTTGACCTCAGTCCCAGCCAGCAATCACTGGGCTGTGTCTGGCACTGGCTACCACCACTGGGACTGATCCTGTCCTGCAGATCAACTTCTCAGCTGGACTTTGGACCTGTTTTGTCACCACAAACTGGCCTGATGATCTGAGCTCTCAGCTGAACCCTACTCCTGCCCTTGGGACTGCCCTGCTCCCATGTTGTGCTCCCACATTGTAGGACACTGTGCGACAAGCCCTGGCTGACCAGCCCCTGCTCTGACAGCCTTGTTGTCATCTCCCTTGTCTCCTGGCTCCCTGTCACTTAGGAGCAGCTGGCTCCTCTCTGTGCTTTGACAGATGAAGCTCTCCCAGCAAAACATGTTGTCCGTGCCCCACCACCCAAGTCCCACTCTTTCTCTGCAAGTCTGGCCTTTCCTTCTGGAAAGCCCCACCACAACCCATCCCTCCCCAGGATCTGTCTCTAAGCTACCCAGAGCCCCAGCCATCTCAGCCTGCTGTGATGGCACCATCTCACCAGGCTAGGGTGGGTGCTGCAAGCTGAGCTGTGTCCCTAGCTGTACCTGTGGTGACAAATAAGTCATTGAGCTTGATGGAGAAGGCTGATTTGCATCCTGGATACTGCATGTTGTATGTTGTTTTAAACTCTGGAGGACAGGCTGGGAGAGATCACAAAAGAAAAGGTTAAAAATACAACAATTGTGAGTTCCTGTCCCTGTGCTGGCGTGGAAGGCATGGCCCCAGCACTGCCCCGAGGCACTGGGATCAGCTCATGGATCCCAACAGAGTAGCACTGCCTCTTGCAACCACTCTGCAGCCAACGCACCCAACAGCAACGTGAGAGAAGTAGGTTGAAATGGGACTGGGCAGGGTGTTTTGAAGGAGATGTGGTGGTCAGTAGGTGGCCAGAGGTTTTGGGTGCAAGGGGCTCTGCTGAAGCTGGGGAGCATGGTGGGGAAGCACCTCTGGGGAGCAGGGCCTGGGTTCAGCATGAGCGTGCTGTCAGCTGGCAGGTGAGGTGGGACTGTAGGGCACTGTCAGGAAGGCAGCCAGCAGATTCCTCAGTGATGGGGTAGCTCTGAATGACCTCAGAGCACAAATGGTCTGCGCAGCTGGTGGACGCCTTTGAGCCTGTGCTGAGCAGAGCTCAGGGCTCCAGCTCTCTGTCCAGGAGACAGCCCCCACCCCATCGCTCCCTGCAGATTGTCTTGCTTGCCTGCCTGCTGAGGCTGGAGGGGAGGAAAGTGTTGGCAGCTCCCAGATTCATTAACAGAAGTGGGAAGGCAATGGGGAAAATCAAAGACCTATTCCCACCCCAGCATCAGGCACAAAGCTGGTTCTGAAAAGCACTGTCAGTTTCAATATATGTAGACAACCTGAGTATGGCCATAGACTACAATATTAAAAGACCAGTGCCACTTTAGGTCCTGGTAAAGCAGCTTGATGATCATATTTCAGCAGCTTTCTCTCACACGTATCCCTGCTGATAAGCATCCATACCAACAAAGAGTGCTCTCTTGGGTTCAGATGGGCATCAAATCTTCCATCACCCTAGACACTGTTGGTGCCTCTGATAGTACAGAATGGAAACTAAAAAGCTATGTGGGGTTGGGTAACACTGAAACAGGAGTACAGACCTCCTCAGCCAACTTACCCCCCGTGAAAATCAGCAGAGTCATTAGCTAGGCATGTTGTGAAAAAGGGTTCACACTACGGCCAAGACTTAGGAAACTTAGTGTCCTGGTAACTGTGTGTTGGAGCAGCCAGTCTCCTCAGTGGCTTTTTGGGTACTTGCTAGAGCCTGGTAGATTTCTCTTTGAAGGGGAAGTGTTCCAGTTGCAACCACACATCTGGCATTATCTGAGTTTTTAGCACTCACTAATATGAATTCAAGACTGATCCTTTAGGGTTGTGTATGGTCTGTACTTGAAGAACTGCTGCTGTTATGATGGGAGTGAAATGGGCTGTTTTATGTATGCCAGGGAAGAGGGATAAGGGAAAAGAAGGAAGGACTAAAGAGGTGTGGGAGTGTCCTTCTTGACTAGGTCCATTAACTGCAGCTTCTTTTGTCCAGCTGTTCCTCATGTAGTTGTCACTGCTATGACTTTGTGACACTAGCTGCCCCGTCTGGCTCTTGGACACGTTCAAGTTCCATTATTTTTCTGTGTGCTGCCTATTCTGAGCCAGGCATGCAAGGGACAGGCTATTTATCATGCTAAACCCAACAATAATTCAGAGGAGGAAAAGGATGCATTTTCATAAAGTGTATGTTGTTAGATATCATAGGCCATCCCCAATGCGTGTGTGTGTCACAGAGCATAAGCATGCATCTGAAAGGAGTCTTTGCAGTGGACAATATTAGGCAATCTGGACAGAACTGCAGTTAGTACCCACTTGTAATTCCTCTCCTCTTCCATTCTTCCTCTTCTGTGTTCACCTCCAATGGTTGCCTACGGGGTTTGCCTGAAGCACGTGTAGAGATGCACAACCGACATTGACTTACGGTGGGTTAGCTTACGGCACCGAAAGCAAATTGCTCGGCATAGCTGGAGCCAGCATATCCTCAAGTCCACAGCCTGGGATCAACTTTCCAAAAGGCAGACGATTTAGTTACACCGTATTTCCAGCTCTGCCAATGTTGACTTTGACCAATGTTTTGGTTGCCAGCAGGACAAAATGTGTACAGCATGGGTGAGACAGGTGTAGGTGGTCAGAGGTCCTGAAGTGCACAAGTGCCAACTTCTTTAGTAGGACAGCAGGTCCTAGGACCTCCAGCAGCTGTTCTGTGCCCTATCCTCAGGGAACAGGGAGTCTCACACATGTGATATGCAGTAGGAGACATTTTCCTTTCGTGGTGGGAATGCGTGACAAGCCCTGCAGATGTAGTGTCAGATGAACTGCAGGTAGGGGGCAAGCCCTCAGTGGAATTGCTACTTGCTAGTGCAATGCAGGTAAGGCTGTGAAAGAGGTTTCTTCTCTGAGCCAAACCACTCAGCAGGTCCCACTCTCAGCAGGAATGGAAAACGTAAGGAATCTGTCTCGTAAAAGATTAGCTGGAAAATCAGGAACACTACTGTATTATTGCTAGATTTAGAAGCAGGTTTGAGTTAGTGATTGGAGTGGAGGAGACAGGGACTGAGGAGTCAGGGAACCTGGGCTCCTTTCCCAGCGTTGCCTTGTAACTGTGACTTCAAGCAAGTCCCTAGGGACACTTCTCAGTTTGACTTCTGACTTGTGTCTCAAGGAGAGGCAACCATCTCACCCATTCTGTCCCTCAGAAGACTAGATGATACAGGGGCCATGTTCCTGGGGACTAGTGGTGACACTGCATCATTTATCCCAGTGCTGAATTCTTGGATATTGGATATTGGATGGGTTTTTCCTGTACCCTCGCACTGCCCCCAGCGGCAGTGTTCCTGCCTGTAGGGACCTTCCGCATTGAAGGCCCCTCGCGGTCACTGGAGCATCCTTCAAGAATGAATGTGAAGGGGCAGCCTTGAATGGCATGAGACCTTTAGGGCATCAGCACCACAACCTCACTCCCCACCAGGGACAGCTGGGAGCCTGACTGTGCTCCTCCTCTTGCCCTCTGACTTGCACCATCTCTGAGTGACACAGGTCTGATGGCAGTCCAGTGCATCTCTCCTGATTGTCTGTACGTGGCGCAGAGCCCTGAGTGACAAGCCCTTGGTGTAATTACAGCCCCTTCAGAGAGGGGGCAAGAAGGTTTAGTCGTGCTGGAGACTCAGAGTACCTCTGGTTACGGGGCGGCCCTGCTCTCCTCTGTAGAAGGCTGTCCTCCCTCAGCCGTCCTCACCATACTGATCCCCCAGAGGGAGCACAGAGGCTCCTCGGGGTGCCCTGCATGGCCCCACCTCTAGGTAATGACGACGCCAGTGCAGTGACACTCGTATGTCACAGCTGCATACGTCACTGCTTCAGACACACAAACTGATCCGTATTCTCTAGAGAAAAGTGCTTCAGAGCACAGACCTAGGACACGCATGGTGTCCATACCCCTGGGACCTGCTCTCCTCTCCATGCTCAAGTGGAAGGAAGAGGACTTGGGCCTCAGCCGCTGGGCCCTGTGAAGGGACCTTGACCCCGTTACTGTTCTCACTGACACAGGCGATTGTGACTGAGGTGTCTCCAGGCCCTTCGGTGGCCAAGAGGAAGCTTGGTTGTTCCGAGCCCAGCCGTCAGGGATGCACTCCTACTTGGCACAGCCCCAGCACAATGACCTTGCCCCAGCCTGGGGAGCTGCTTTTCTCCCTCAGCTGTAGCGAAAGCCTGAGCTGAAGGGAAGGGCTGAGATGGGTGGGTCTGCAGAAGGGTCCCTGGGGCTTATGATGGTATGGGTAGAGCAGAAACGACACCAGCACCCCAGTCCCTGCGACACCTGCCTCTCCATAAACGGGGTAGATGGCTTGCCCCTTTCCTCCCTCCCGTCCCCCCTCTTTTCTTCTCTCCCAAAGGTCACCTTCAGCAGGGAGGCAGCATACCCCAGGACCAGAGACATGGGGAAGGGGCGGAGCGTCACGCTGAGCCCTGTAATGCCTGGCAGCCCCCTCCAGCTGCTCAGCGCAGGCTGAACCCAGCCCAGAGGCTGCAGCGGGGAAGCCAGGCAGTCCACGGCTGGCCGGCGGTGCTGCGCTGCTGGAGAAGGTGAGAGGCTTGGTATGGGCGGGGAGGGAGCGTGGGAAGAGAAGTTACAGCCATGGGCAGGATGAAGGAGACCAGAAAAGGGCAGCCACCTCTCACATACCAGTTTGGCAGACTCTGGCGTAGCATGCCGGCACACCGTGGAGTGCACCCGTTTCCCACATCTGGTTGATGGTGAGCTCATAAGGTGGCTCTGCCCCAAAAGGTTGCTTTGTGTCTGGTTGTGTCTAGCGGCACGGTGCTGCGGTGCCGGCTGGTTGGTTGGGAGAAGGTTTTGATGTGTCGTGGTCCCGGTGAGATTGCTGCCGATTTCTGTCCAAGGAGGCTGCTGCACGGAGGTTGTGGTGGACTGCTTGCTGGGGAGAGGCTCACGGGCTCTCTCTGGGGAGGCTGCGAGGTGCTTCTGCCCAAAATGCGCAGTACGCAGTTCTGCTAAGGGGACAGTCGTGCGGTTCTCCGCGGTGAGATTAAGCACTAGCCTGCTGACCAGTTTTAGAAAGAAGCTCATAAATCTATCAGCAATAAGGCCAGAAGCAACCACTGCAATAATCTGTTCTGATCTCTTGCCTGTATTAAACTCAGTTTGCACTAGAGTGGACCTTTCAGGGGAAAAAAAAGTGCCATTCTTGAGTTAAAGTTCCAGAGATGTAAGGATATTCTTCCATACTGTTTGATGAGATTTTTAGGGGCACATATTCTTCTTCACAAAATCTGCACTGCAATGAGGTCTGAAATTGCCTTATTTCAGCTTTAGCTATTGGTTTTATTATAATGCTTTTACTTGGTTTGGAGAGCCCTCTTCAGTGACTTTCTCGTACCCGCAAAGGCACATACAGATGATAGAGTCACTTCTTTGCTATCTGTTCAATAAGCTTAAAAGACTGCTCTCCTGGAAGTTTTCCCTGTACTTGTCAGCCTTATTGTCTTTCTCATGGTTCTTTTCTGGTTCTTTTTCTGTCAAACTGTGGACACCAGTGCTAGCTTTCTGAACTGTGGTCTTGCTAGTACCATTAAAAAGATAGGAAACGTCCAACAGCTAATTCTGTTGACTCCTCTGCTGGCCTCCAAAAGAGTTCAGGAAATTTAACCGAGAGAAACTAGGCTTTCACGTCAGTGTATTTTAACTTTCAAAAAATAATAAAAAAAGTCAATGAAGAACAATGCAAAGCAGTGCAAATGGGAGGAATGCATTTCTAATAAAAATACAAAATCCACTGGTGCACGATATTCTCAATTCTAGTGCAGAAGTCATTAGCAGGTGGCCAGCTCTTCAGAAATACAGCTTTCCTAACTCAGCTGATTTTCAGAGATTAAATTTCAGACTGTCACAGGGCATCTGTGTACAGGAACCTCTGCAGAAACTAGAGTTTGCTATAAGAGACCCATAGTCTCCGAACAGATACCTTCTTTTGTTATAATCTGTCTTAGTCTATGTGAAGCTGAACGGCTGTGTCTATTTCTTTTGTTTACAGTGAAGCTTGTTTTCTTAACTTAGCATCTGGAAAATGCTAGTTTGCCCCTCACTGCCAAAGTTGCCTGCATCTGATACTTTTCAGGCATTCTCTTCAGCAGAGTGAATGCAAAAGTGGAATCGGCAGCATCAGTACGTATCATTGAGATGTGCATCTATATCCCCGCAGATTACCTCCAGTGCCATTCTGTATCATCCTGTGTATTCAGGGAGTGACGTTACACCAGATCTATACTGCTGAGTTTATGCAGTGCCCATTTTGTCAGCAAAGCAGCATGAAGAACTTAGATTCATCTGATTAATATGACATTTCATTTTTTTTTCTGTCCCTCAATGCCAGACTAAACTCCTGCCTTCTCTGGTCGTTTGAAACACTTTTGTATGTGTGTATGTCATGCACTAGTTTTATCAAGCAATGAATTATCTACCCAAACCCTTTTTGTGTCATTTGCAAAGATTTTCTGGATTATTGCAGTGCTTTCTTCTAGATCATTGTCAAAGGTACAAGTATTAGAACAGATTCAGAGTTTAAGAAAATTAATCGGGTAGGGTGAGGACACCAATAAAATATGACCATTTCCACCATACTAGGCTTATTTTAAAATCCATTAAAAATGAGTGACTTATTGATTTTGACCAATGCCAGGATGAATTTGTACAGGTAGTTTTTAGGGAATGATCAGTGAATGGGACTTTTCTGACAGGTGCTGTATGAACCAGTACCTGGCTGATAAATGCTGCGAACTCCCACCAAGGATTTAGAAGTTGATGGGAAAACCCTGCAGGTAGGGTCCTTACACAGCCGTAGACAGAAATGAATGCAGTGGCTTGGTAACAACTGAGACACCAAGTGATCTGAATTACTTGATACATTAAGTCCATTTGAGCAAAATGTGCTGTATTAAAGGCAGTGTGAAAGTATTGAGGTAGAAACAAGACAGGCAACACTCAGAAAGGGACATGAAGGAATTTGCAGTCATTTGGAAAAACTCTGGAGCCATAATGGACATTTATCATAGTGCAGCTTCTCGGTGTGACATTCCTGCAAAAAGAGATGTTGGGGCCACAGCATGAGGCAGAGGGTAATTCTAGCTGAATGCCTCACAGGAGGCATTGCCCAAGGAGCAGTTGGTGTTTTAACATGGGGGGCAGAAAAAATGGTGAGGCTTCAGAAAAGAGCCATAAAACGGATCTGACTGCTGGACAAAGGGCCTTGGTTTGAGAATTAGGCAGAAGGTTGTTTCAAGGCATTTAACTGAGAGGTGTCTCGATCAGAGAGCATGGTGATGTTTTTTCAAAACTCAAATGTGACTACGATTTCTGGAGGCATACTTTTTCCAAACTGACTAATGTGGGCACTACAGAAGCACAGTGTGCCGGGTGGTTTGTGAAAGCTAAGTGAAGTATTGGTTAAATACGTACACTGAGTTTCAGGCTGTACCCTGCTTGTTTTACTCAATCTAAGTAGTATAAGATATGTTCTCACGGGCTGTGGTCATACCTCTAACCACAGTGCTATAACCCTGCAAAAGCCAGGAGAAATAGAACAGGCACTAAAAAACTCTTTTCTCTGGCTCAGAAGCTTCAGCAGTAGGTTAGGTAAATTTGGATTAGGATAGCATATAAATATGTAGCAGCAAAAATGTTAACACTGGCTTTTATCCTTGACCAAAGTTTGTCTTTGGATCAAGCCTGCATGAGTTTTTTAAGAGGTGTCCCAAATGTTGTTGGTTATTTGGTTTGGGTTAAAGCTCTGTAGAAGGTCAGATGAGAAAATGGACCTTACATGCCATATGCTCAAGGACATTTTAATGGAGCATCTTTGATATGAGAAGAGGCTGAGACAGCTTGGAAAAGAGAAGGTTCAGAGGGGATCTTACTGGTGTATATAAATAAATGATTAGAGAGAATGAAGAAAAGGGAGCCAGACACTTCTCTGTAGTGGTCATTGACAGGACAGGAGGCAATGTGCACAAATTAAAACACAAGGAATTCCATCTAAACACAAGAAAACATCCTTTTTTTTTTGGGGGGGGGGGTGTTTGTCTGGTTGGTTGGTTTTGGTTTTATTGTGATGGTAGTCAAACAGTGTGATAGGTTGCTCAGAGAGGTTATGGAGTCTCCATCGATGGACATATTATAAACCTGACTGGACACCTTCCTAGATAACCTGCTTCAGCTGCCACTGCTTGAGCAGGGAAATTGGGTTAGAGGATCTCAAGATGTCCCTTCCAGCCTAAGCACCCCTGTGATTCTGACATCGTAGCACTCTCTGTTGTACAGAGATTACACTGTCTTTGGCTCTTGACATGTATGAAGTGCTTTTTTGCACCGAATATATTTTTGTTAAAGAACCAGAATAATGTTACCTAGACTAAGACATGTATCTCCATAGGCTAGCTCCTCCTGAGCTGGGAAGTTGGGAAGCATCTCCCTATGGTAGAAAGGATATTAATTTCTTGCTGCTGTAATTGGAGACTCTTTTGGGGAATTAGGGTTTCTCACACATCGACAGCTTGGGACCAGGACCACTAGCAGGGATGGAGCACAGGAAGGACAGTGGAGGAAAGAACAGTTTGAGAAGGATCCTGCCTGCTGCCTTTAATACAGCACAGACAAATAGCGAGTGCATCCTGGCCAGAGTGCTGGTGGCTTTCTCCCCAGTGCTCGTCACTCTGCAAAGGGCAAATGGCATTCTAGAAGGTTACAGAGGTAGGTGTAGAGCACCCAGGCATAATCTATTCAGTGGTGATCCAAATTTGGCCCTCACTTAGCTTGCTAGCTAGTGTGGTATCTCAGAGAAAGACCTGGCAACTTGGGCTATTTCCTGAAGTATGGACTGTGTCCTGTAATCAATCTCCTCAAGGGCAGGAAGGACCAAAGCCTGCAAACTGTTCTGGGCTTCCTTCATATGGAGCCCTGATCAGACCCACAGAATTGTCACTGTCCCTCAAGGCATTGTACCCATATCCTCTGGCTGATCTGTTTTTCCAAGCTGGTTATTTTGCTTTGGTGCTCTACTCTGTACCCAGACAATCTGCTCTCCCATGCCAGTGGGGCCATGCATGGAAGTAAGGATCTTTGCCACATATATTGCAGTTCGCTTGAAATGCGGAGTGGAAGGAAACATGATTTTTTTCTTTTTTTTAATATTTTCACATTATGTTTTCACTCCCAAAGCTGGAATGAAAACCAAGAATATACAGAGAAGCATATCCTCCCATTCACAAAAGCAAGTTTTCACACAGTAAATAGGAGAGAATTAATGAATCGTACAAAAAATAGAGTAGATGAATCATATAACAAATAATTAAACACAAATAGAAACAGATTAATGAATAGGTATTTGAAAATTATATAATTATTGAATAATGCACTAAGTGGATGTAGTGAGAAGATTCCAACCTTTGGGTTAGATAGTACTAACAGCTGGTCGGCCTACAAGGGAAGAAATTTTATCTGACTCAAGTTTGAGAAATTGTCTCAGAAGACTGTGAACCATTTGCTGACAAGAACTTGTATATGACAATGAGTTTGATATAGGAGAAACACTGTCTTACAGGAGAGATCTTCTGATATTTTTTCACAAATATATATCCAATGTGTTCTGCAAAAGACAAGCAGACATCTCTCCCATTGTTCCACTCCCTATTTAGCGTGGCTTTAGCCTATCTAATATTAAGGGGAGGTCTATGTCTTTCAAAGGTCTATTACATTCAAAGTTTTTTCTCTATATTCCTAACTACGACTCTTTAAAAGGCTTTTTCAGCTATTCTTTTTAACACCTAAAATCGGCAAAGCCAGTTTGGAAATGTCAGTGGCAGAGTGGGTCCGTTTGCAAGTTCTGTGATGCCCTTGTGGAATTTTGCAAGCTGTGCTGGCTGGGCAGCAAACAGGAGGACATCAAAGCAAAATCTCTAGAATACTTTCCAGACCAGTTTTCCCTGGGAGTCTCTCCCCAGCCTTCCATTCATCCCCTCCCATGCATGCACTTGTTCAATGCTGAGCTCCCTATGGACTGTACTGACTTTGGCTGTTGGCTCTCACACCAAGCCAAAGCCTTTGCAGAAAAGCAGGGCAAATTACTTCTGAATTGGATAAGATTTAGCAGTGCAGTCAAGAAGAGAAAGGAAGGGAAAGGAAAGGAAGGGGAACTCTGCCACAAGTAGTCCCAGTCTCCTGTACAAATCCAGCCTTTTTGTAGCTTTCCTAGGTTTAAATAATTCTGATGCTAAATTACTGGATTCTTAAGAGTGACCAGATTTAGCAGCAGTGGGGACTGGAAGTTGAAGGAATTATAATAAACTCTGATCACAGATAGAGCAATGTAGAACCTAAGGGAAAAGACTTTATTCTTTCTTCTCCCACTCATATTCTCAGCATATCATCTTCCTTTTTATCAACATGAGGTCCTATTCCCTCCCCCAAAAGGTGTCATGTGAGCCAGAATGTTTCATGGGAAGAGTTTACTGAGTTTGTAGGTGCAGAGGTGAGCTGCTGGTCTTACATCACAGCTCTGTCTCACTGCACAGGACATATCCAAGAGTGCTGCAACCCTCAGGCTCTTGAGTTTCATCCCTCGGCTGCATTAGGCAAAGCGTTACCAGCAGGTTGAGGGAGGTGATCCTTCCTCTCCGCTCAGCACTAGTGAGGCCACATCTGGAGTAGTGGGTCCAGTTCTGGGCTCTCCAGAAAAAGAGAAATGTGGATATACTGGAAAGAATATGGAAAAGTCAGTGAAGATGATTAGGGTACTGGAGCACCTCTCATACGAGGGGGGCTAAGAGAACTAGGACTTGTTTAACCTCGAGAGGAGAGGGCTCAAGGGGAGCATCTTATTGATATGTATAAATACCTGAAGGGAAGGTGTAAAAAAGACAGAGCCAGAGTCTTCTCAGTGATACTGAGTGACAAGACAAGAGGCAGTAGGCACAGATCGAAACAGAATTTCTATCTCAGCATAAGAAAAAACTTTTTTACAATAAAGGTGATCCAGCAGTGGAGCAAGCTGCCCAGTGCAATTGTGGAGTCTCCATCCTTGGAGATACTCAAAACCAGACTGGACACAGTCCTGAGCAACCTTCTCTAGCTAACCTTGCTCCGAGCAGGAGCTAGTGCAGACTAGGTAATTTTCAGATGGGCCTCCTGATCTTGACCCTGGCTCTGTGACCCTGCTCCAAAGCCAGGAGAAGCTCCCAGCCCCAGAGTGTCTGTGTTCAGAGCAGGGGGAGGTAGTCAGGGGAGAGTTCTGCCACTGGTGCCTTAAAATGCTGCCTTGTAGCTGGCTGGGAGACTGAAAAAAGCATTTCTCTGAAATGGGTCTGAAGCATCTGGCTGTAGCTCAAAATGCCATTGACGTCCAAGCTTCCTTCCCACCTTAGTTTCCTGGCTGCACGGATGAGTGACTTTGGGTCAGAAATGTCAGCAGGCATGTGAGATACTGAGCTCCCTTTGGCTCGCTCGGAGCACAGTGCCTCTGATCAGTAATGCCTTTTGTGTCATGGGACAGCTGTGCCTCTGCCTGAGGGCAAGCCTGTCTCTGCTGCTGGCTGAAGGACTTTCTTCAGTAAGCAGTGGAGGTGTGTTTCTTTGCAGAGTGATGTGGTCTTGCTGCAGCAGGCTAAGGATAACATGAGGACTGGGTCATGCTTGGTAACCTGGGTCTCTGTTAATGTTTTGCTTGTTTTCTAACACCTTGGAGAGCAGAATAAGAAGAGGTCTGGAAGGTCAGGCTTTAGTGCAGGCACAGAAAGGTGCTCCATGGTTTTTTTGTAATGAGAGGCTTCAGGGACTACAGTTAGAGACAAACACCTGTCTGGAGGCCAAAAAGGATTAGAGGGTTGAGGGAGGTTCCCTCCCATACAGGGGCCTTTAATATGATGAGGGATTTGCCCAGAGGTGTACTGTATATAAGCACAAGCTCAACTCTACCACAGTTGCGAGAGTGCTTGGACTCCAAGTGGCAGAAACGTGCCCTGCCAGGGGAGGGTTTGCATGTCGTGTCCAATCTGGTTTTCTCTGTGCATGTTGTGATTTTCCTGACTCAGGCTGTGGTGTTTCTGCAGCGCTCAGCAATGACCGAGAGCTCAGCTGCGGCAGCGACAGCAGCACCAACTGTGCTAGATGAGCTCCTGGAAATCACGGCTCAGAGCCTGGTGCGCACAGAGGTGGCTGAGCACTATGAGGTTATTCGGGAGCTGGGCAGGGGCAAGTATGGCCACGTGATGCTAGTGACCCACAGGCAGAGAGGTAAGGAACTGGCTGCGCCCTGGTACTGTGCCTTGCTTCCTCTCTGTTTGCCAGGGTGCTGGGTGGGCTAGTGGCTCCTTGGGGACAGGTAACAGGCACAGTGGAGGGTCCCCAGGTGATGGCAGGGGCAGCCTAGAACATCAGACAAAGTTATGGTGATGAGGCAGATCCAAAGTCAAGCCAGGAAGTCAATCCACAAGTCAGGATCAATAGGGTTCATGGCCAGACACCAACGTGGGTGTGATATAGCTGTAAACCAGCACTCCCAACCACACAGCTCAGACAGGGAGTGAAGCCCCAAGCCTGATCTTAAATGGTGCCCTCAGGCCCATGGACAGAGGATGCAAGTAGAGGTCCTAGGGTTGGACAAGGCCATTAAAGCCTATGAGTGCCCAGAAGACCCTGACTCCACTCTTCCCCAGTAGTCCCAGCTCAGACTGATGGACCCATGTAGCCTGAATTTCCCTTCCTCTACCAGTGCTCCTGTGCATGTCTCAAAGCTCACACCAGCAACAGTGCATGCTCCTAGATCTGGTGACCACAGGTGTATCCACACAAAGCGTTGGGCCAGAGACTTCCCTGCAGCTGTGAGTGTCTGGACCCATGGCTGCTCAGTGCCCTCTCTGTCTGATCTTGGTGTGAGTGACTTTCAGGGAAGTCTAACCCACTCTTCCCCATCACCAGGGACTCCCATGGCTCTCAAGCTGCTCCCCAAAGCCAGTACCAAGCTGCACACCTTCCTGTATGAGTATTGTGTGGCGCTCACCCTTGCCACCCACCCTGCCATCATCAGCATGTTTGGAATTGCCATTGAGTCCAGCCAGTACTATGGCTTCCTCTACGAACCAGCGCTGCACAAAGATCTCATTTCTATCATCAAACCCCGGGTGAGTGCTGCTACAAGGGTGTGGGGATTGGGACTGTACTGTCTGGCTCTGTGCAGGCTGGCTGGGTTGGAGGGAGGGACAGAAAGACCATGGGGCTGTGGGTCTCTCATCTCTGGGGTCTACTGTGTTGAAGCAGCTTCAGGTTTGCAAGAACAGAAACGCAAAGGTCCGCCCCAGCGCAGAGCATGCAGGTGAGAGCCTGGCTGGCAGGGCTGCCAGGATGCCCTGCATGTGCCATACTGCCTGCCTCTCCCCCTGTGCAGGACGGGATCCCTGAGCCAGCCGCCAAGCAGTGTGCCAAGCAGCTTGTGAGCGCGCTGGAGTTCATCCACAGCCGGGGGCTTGTGTACCGTGATGTCAAGCCTGAGAACGTGCTGCTTTTTGACCCCGAGTGCCGGCGCATCAAGCTGACTGACTTTGGGCTCACGCGGCCCAAGGGTACCAAGCTCAAGCTGGTGGCTGGAGTGATCCCCTACACCGCCCCGGAGCTGAGCAACACCACTGATGCCCAGGGGCTGCCCATCGACACCAGCCTGGACGCCTGGGCCTTCGGCGTGCTGCTTTTCTGCCTGCTGACTGGCTACTTCCCCTGGGAGCAAAGCCTGCCGAACGACCCTTTCTTTGAGGACTTCATGCTGTGGCAGGAGACAGGCCTGGAGGAGAATGTGCCCCGCCACTGGAAACGCCTGACGGCTGAGGCCGCCCTGATGCTGCGGAGCCTGCTGGCCCTCGATCCTGCCAAGCGCAGCCCTGTCGGTGGGGCACTGCGCTATGTCGATTGCCCATGGCGGCTGGAGGACGGGGGCAACGAGGAGGCTGTGGTGAAGCCCTAGAACCTGCTCCCCGTGGTGGGAGGGAAGGCAGGTCTCCACATGCGGGGGCCTTCGGGGTCTGGTGCATCGCAGTGACGCAGGTGCAAGAGGCCGTGGTGACCCAGGGAGCGGTATCTCTGCAGCACTGTCTCTGCCACCGCAGAGCCGGGCTCCTTCCCTAGCTGATGGTCCTCACCCCATGGCTCAGTGCTGACCAGTGCCACCTCCTTGTGCTTCCTTGGGGATTGAAAACATCTCCTTTTTCTTGGAAATGACCATCCGTCTGTGAAGCACCCACTCGCTTCCTGGCCACAGGGACTGCAGGGGTGTTTCTACAGGCTTCAGCACCTGCCTTGTTCTCCAAATAGAGCAAAATATGTTCTTTGTGTTTCTGTATGTGGCTTTTTTACCCTTATAATAAAATGGCTGTGGGGGCCTTCTTGCTGTGGGAGAGCAGGGGCATGACAAAGCCTGTGGCCATCTCAGGACAACCTGAGCAAGGCAGGGGCCACCCCTGGGTGCTGCCTGGGCCTCCACCAAGACCCTTGAAGAGTGGCTTCAGCTGGGTGGGGTGAAGGGTTTGGGGTGTTCCCAGCACATGGCTGTGGATGGTAATGTGTGATGGTGCTTAGAAGGTGGTGGAAGCCTCCTCTATAGGTAGGATATTGGAGAGAGCCACAGGGATCTGCGTGCTGGAACCTGCCAACGGCCATGCATTTCTTCCTCTTTCCTTGTGTTCAGGACCAGGGGACAGGCAGGCTCTTCTGCACAGAGGGTTGTTACCAGCAGGAGGGTCAGTGTCAGTTCGTACAAGTCTCACCCTCTAGTTCTCTTCACTCGGGAACGTGGCCTTCTGCAAACAACGTCAGTCCTGCTAAAGCACAGTTCACGCATCTCCTGCCTTGAGTGGCTTAGGTGCAAGTGGAAAGGTGAGTTCCCTGCCACAGATGTCCACATGTTTGATTCAGCTGAGAAGACAGCAGCACTGTGATTGGCCTGGGCATCACTGGGAAAGGCTAACGGAGGACTCAGAAACACAGGTCACATCAATTTATCCGTACCAATAACCCCAGCAAAATTTCCCTAGTGATACCTCCGAGCAGTCCTACATCTTTTCCTTGTTGTCATTCCTAATCCTCTTCCAGACCAACCACTCCCTCCTCCTGGAGCCAGGCCTTCTCTTCACTACCACTTCTTCCCTGCTCCTCTTCTCCTGAATCCCAAGGAACCATTTCAAAGACTATCCAACACCAGCCCAAGCTCACCTCTCCCCTTGTACTGCCTTCACATCCTAAGAGAATGTCCTTCATGCTCTTTTAGATGCCTGCTTACCCCACTAAAATACCTTCCTTCTCCCATTACCTGTCACCACTTTAACCCTTCTCCAGCAACACACCTCTCCTAATCCCCCGATGTCCTTCTAGGTACACATTTTAATCACGGAAAGAGATAGCACGGAGAGAATTCAGGTTTAGAAGCTCTTACTTTGCTGCCTCTTTCCAGTCCCCAGGATTATGCTGTTGGTAATCTCCTCCAGCTCTTAGCACAGTCCTGTTGTTTGAAACATCCCCAGCTCATCTTCCATTCTCAGTGACTTTGTAACTTCTAAAAATGCACTGCTCCAGCACCATACTTTCTAGCATCCAACATTTTCTTTCAACTCGGATCCTTTCCTCCACACACTCTCCCATAGTTCCCCAGCCTCCAGCTCCCTTTTTCCAGCTTCTTCTCACCCACTGGCATTTTATCATTACTTAGCTCCCCCCCTAACATTCCCTTTCTATTAGACATCACCTGATAAACATCTTTTGTTCATTCCTCTGTTGGAGATATCACCTTCACACTGTTCTTTTGTACTTTTTCTGCTCCCTGCATCACTTAATCCTTTGTGTCTTCCTTCCAACCATCCACCCTACCTTATCAACCGGCGTCATGCTCACCCTGTTCAAGATACAGTTTTCTTCTGTCCACTTTCATCTCTTAGAAACATTAATTACCCAAAAATGTAACAAATTATGCTAAGGTTTGTTTTTAATTACTCTTTGATCACTGCAGGAAGAGCAGAGGAATGTAAAGGTACCAACACAGTTCCTCTATTTAAAATGGAGAAGCCCTAAGACAAAGAGGTCTATAGGCCAGGTAGCTGACAACTATCCAGTGAAAAATAATGTAAAAACTGCTGCAAGTGCTTGGTAATAGAGAACTAAAGAACAGGAACGTGGCTGTGTGGAATGCAACACTCAGTGTTCTGTTTGATAGTAAAGTTGTGTTTGACAAAGTAAATTCATAGTGTTATGGTACACAGTTTTTGTGAGCCACAGCCTACTGATATAAAGAAAATTACAGCATGCTGAATTGATTAAGAGGATGTACTATGCAAAGCCAATAAAGCATACATTAAGTGAATTGAGAGTTTTCAATGGACAGAAGAAATAATTGTCAGTTGAGAATGGTCTTTGGTTATTTTGGTTAGTTTCTGCAGGGATCAGTAGTCGAATTAAAACTGGTCAACGTTTCCATCCATGATTTGCAGGTAAAAGCAAAACCAATGCAGATACAGCCTGGCAGATGACACAAGCATGAATAGGGTGGTAAACAGTAAGAGGAATAGGCCACTCAAAGAGATCTGGATAACTTGTTAAGTTAGGTACATTCAAACAAAATACATTTTCTTACAGTCAGGACAAATGTATACAGGTAGGAACACGTAGGAATAAAAGTCACCCTTACAGAAGGACTCCTGAAAAACCTGCAAGTCGTAGAAAATAAACAAGATTGTGAGAGTTCTCATTGTGTTATTCTGTCAAAAAAGGCTAATGGACTCCTTGCAGGGCTAAAGAGGGGCAGATATTCAAGATGGTCAAATCTCCAGCAAAGGCAGTTAGTAAGATTCCTGCTGGCCTTAATAGGAAGTAGGAGAAAGTGAAGTGTTCAATGCCCCAAGCCTGTCAGTGTTTGAGAGGCATTTGGGCAATACCCTTGACAACATGCTTTAACATTTGGTCAGTTCTGGATTGGTCAGGCAGTTGGAATAGATGATTGTTGTAGGTTCTTTCCAACTGGAATATTCTCTTCTCTCTTCTCTTCTCTTCTCTTCTCTTTTCTCCTCTCCTCTCCTCTCCTCTCCTCTCCTCTTATCAATGTGTGTAAATAACCAACGGGAGGTTATGCAGCCAGAGTCTTCCCAGTGGTACTGGTTGACAGGACAAGAGGTAATGTGCACAAATGGAAAACCAGGAAATTCCATCTAAATGTAGGAAAAATGGCTTTATGGCTACAGTGACCAAATATTGGCACATTGGTTGTGGTGTCTCTGTCTTTTGAGAGATTTAAAAGCTGATTTGATAAGGCCCTGGTCAACCTGCTCTAGCTATCTCTCTTTTGAGCAGGAGGTTGGAGTAAGCAATCTCCAGAGGTCCTGTGCAGCATCACCCATGTTGTGATTCTTTGACATTTTTCATTTTGAGGACACTGCAGCCGGAGATGTGTGGGGCTTCCAGCGTCTCTGCTTTGGAACTGCTCAGCATGGCAGGCAGTGGTCTGGGCACCAGAGCTGGGCAAACCTGGCTTTATGAGAAAGAATTAGCAAGATCTTAGGGCTTATTCCATGTTAAGGCAGACCTGAGCTGGTGGAACACTGGCATCTTTGGGGAATTGATCAAAATGTCCAATTCCATCAGGACCAAGGCTGTTTTCTTCAGAAGTCAATCAAGCTGACCATGACCAATGCTGCCGGACAGAGACAATGTGACAGAGGCTATTGGCAGTGAGAGTGGCGATGACCAGGATTGTTTCTCTGTCTCCTTTATCACAGAGGCTTGGGACTTTGGCAGAAGGGGTTTCTGCTGCCAGAAATCTGTGCAATATGTAGCTAGGTGATGAAATCAGCACTGTGAGCGCACTGTACACTTGATGACGGTGCAGACAGGGTTACAATGAAGGAAGCACAGCAGTGAGCACAGTGGCAAAAGCCCTGCCCTGAGCTAAGAGCCCACCGTGGGCTCCTTTTCTCAGTGGCTTAATCATAATTGCAGCTGGATTTCTTAAATCAGTTAATAAACAGACCTGTTGAAGTCTATCCCCAGGGGGTCTGAAAAAAGATCTGCTTGTCTCCAGCACCCCCGCAGCAGCTGCTGGGAGAGGCTGAATGGAACGGAGCTGCGTGCAAACATGCTGGCCCTTTGCACGCGCGGCCGCTGGCTGCAGGAGGGCTGGCCGGGTGCCCGGCACCGTAAAGGGCAACATTTCAGCTTATGTAGGCACAAAGTATGGGGTGGATCTGGTGTCATCCCCAAAGAGGCATCAGGTGGCTGCAAAGGGGAGGGAAAGTCGTGGTACTTCACTCCTCTCTGGGATGGAATGAAGTGATAAATTGGGTAATTGCAGAGCTCACTGCACTGTGCGAGTTCTGGCTGCAGCATCTGCAGTTCAAGAAGCGTGAATCCAGGCCCTAGTGCCCTGGTTGCTGCAGCACACTGCCTGTACAGGCTGGGAGCATGGATCCTGTGGCTCTTGTACAGAGTCTGCTCTCTCTTCTGTACCATGTACTCCACACGGCTCCCGAACAAGTGATGCTCAGCAGCATCCTGGGGACTGCTGTTGGCTAGACCAGGGCAAAGATGAGAAAGTGCAGGCAGATAGGAAAGTGATTGCCCCAGGTCATGATAATGGTCAAAGCCACAGATGAGCCATCACAGAATTAAAATGTTGATTGTTGAAGAGAGCACTTAAGCAAATTATTTGGACCAACGAGAGATCAGCAACGCCCCCAACATATAGACCATGTTGGGATGCTGGCTGGACTCAGGACATAAAAGGGAGGGTAGGGCCAGGCTGGACAGTGGGGTTAATGCCATCTCCTCCTACAGGAAGACTAAAGAAAGTCACTCTCTTAGACTGGCTGACCCAGGGACCAAAGACAGGGCAGAGGTCCAGCCTTCAGTTAGGCTTCTGGCATAATTTCTAGAAGCTTGTAACACGTAATCTTCCTTCTGCCTTATTTATTCTGACACTATGTTACCTCTATCTTTTCCCACTTAAACCCTGCTAAGTATCATTGCTGGGACCATGACTGAAGGTTCTCAGGAAGGGTAGTGCAGGACTAATCCTCCATATTCCCCCGAGTTCTCTGTAGCCTTGTCTGCTGAACAAGACTGCATATTAGCCTTCCTCTGCGACCCCTCCTACTCTGCAGAGATGTCAGGTCTTGAGGCTGCAGAGGGACTTAGTATCAGATCCCAAAAAAGAGTGGGGGAAAGCACCTCAGGACAGGGAACATGACGGGGCAGATGCGAGACTGTGCCTGTGCCTGCCTCCTCCCACACTCCGTTGTCCTGAGTTTTGACTTTCACTCCACAGACAAAGCAGGCCAGAGCTTTGATAAAAAACACTGAATGTGTCTCTGTTCTGAGCAAGTGTCCTGAGCGCAGGGATGGAAAGGGAAAATAGCTGGGGAACACAGATGGTGGGAATTTGTTACCTTTAATTCTTACTTGCAGGGGCATGTTGGGGACAACAGCAACCCAGCTCCTGCCTGTAGCTGAGAAGACATAAAGCCCCTTTGTCATGCCAAAGGACAAAGAGCTGCAGGACTGAAACTGGCTGGATCAGAAGACACCTGATCCCTGACTAGGAAACATGCGAGGGCTTATGGAATTTCAGCCATTAGCTTTTTTTTTTTTTTTATAACCTCTGTCTTGCACCCCTGAGCGGAGATGCATGAACCAGAGGGAAATGCCTTAGACAGAGAGATCAGAGGAACCACCTCAGTGTTTTCCCCATCCTATAGCTTGGGTTACACAGTACCTTGCTACCCATGCTATAATTTTAATTCCCCTTGTGCTGTGTTTGGCTATCTGTGTCAATGCTGACCACAAGAAGAGAGCAGACAACTACTAAATCCCACAATGATTCTCCAGTACCCTGGACTTCCCTACCGACAACCTGTCCGAGCTCTGACAGCCAGCTGCGCCAGCCAATAGTCTGGTCTTGCCCATATACAGGTTTGCCTGTTGCTGTGGATGTGTTTGTTTGTTGTTTTTCCCCTGGGCTGCAGCCTGGTATGTTTATAGGTCCTGTGCCTTGGCCCAGCTTTGTGCAAGAGAGGGAGGAAGGGGGATTTGGCCTGGCCCAGGGTGGTGACAGAAGGTGGTCACAGTTGTCACACGAACTAATTGCACTTCTAACCCTTCTTTGGTGTTTACAAGCTGCTCCCCACCGAGGACTTGTGTCTCTGGCTGGCTCCTGTGTCTCAGGGTGGAATCACACAAGGCCCCTGCTCACACGGGACCCTGGTAGCCACCTTCTCTATGCTGACTCGGGCTGAGTGCAGCTTCCACCTGGTTTTGCTGACAGATTGCTTGGGGGATAGTGAGAAAGATGATCCCTGAACAAACAGATTTATTTAAGTGAGGTGCTTAGGAGAAAATTTGTCTTAAGTGATAAAACAGCCTGGTTTGTATTTTGTATCTGAAGTCTAGGCATATAGAGCTTGCTCCAGGCAGAGGAGTCCTGTTACTATGATTAGAGGCTGCTGAGATGTCTGCAAACAACCGCGTGAACAGGCAGCCTCAAGTCCCCTGTCCTGGTACCCAGTGCAGCTCTGGTTATCTTCCCTTCCACTGCTGGAGTGGGAGATGGAAGCAGATCAAGGACGGCAATGTGCAGGCATTGGCTGACATCTGCTGAATCTGCTTTCTTCGAAGACAGGTAAGGAAAAAGCAACAGCTTTCACACCCCCTTGTTCTGCCATTCGCAGTTGTAGCAGTTGACACTCTGCACTGAGAAATTATTTCTTCCTCCTCTTCAGGGCAGTAAATCTTGCAGAGTTTGCCAAAGACAGAGCTAATTCATAATCGTCTTCCCCAGGGGCATCCTGGGCAGGCTTAACTCATGACACTTCCTGCTACAGAGCCTCTCTCTGCTTTACCTTGCACCCCTCTCCAAAGCTACTGGATAATTTCTGTTTGCTCAGCCCTCCTGGTAGGAACTGGAATACATTTAACTGGTTGTACGTTTATCATATGCTAAGCCCTGTCACCTACAGATTGATTCCCCGAGGCTCATGGGTGTGGATGTGCCCAAACCCCTGAAAATGAGCAAGATGAGTAGATGGTAAAGATCCATACCTTCAGATGGGTCAATACAGATACACCAGATTTATGTGATAAATCTGACCACAGACAGACACAAGACTGTCCCAGCCTGGGGCTCATAGTGTCATTGCATACGCCACTCGTGTCACGGAGGCATGACAGTCATAGTGCTCTGGTCAAGGGTCTAGATTATCCTAGCTGGGTGGTGAGAGCTGCTCCATGTACATGGGGCCTAGGTAGCATTGCAGTGCTCATGATGCTAGGGACTAACATCTCGTGCTGAAGAAAGGCACTTACCAAGGACTTAGTTCCTCCTTCAGCTCCCAAAGGACTTTCATGGATCTTCCTTGTGTGGTACTGTTTCTTGTCTCTCCCCTTCTTGCTCTTTGTTCCATCTTTCTCCTTCAGCCCTGTTTTTGTATCACTTGCCCAGGCTCTCCTCCATCTTCATAGGGGTCATCCTGCTGCAAAAGAATCATCCCTTGATACAAAACCCTGGAAGCCTTTATGCTGTCAAGGAGCAATACAGGGTGCTCAGTGTACAACTAAGTGGGTCCTTTCCCCCAGCTGGGAGAGGTGCTACTCTCTTTCGCTCATTACTCGTTTGAATCAGTCCATGTCCTTGTGCCACCAGTTTGGGCAGCTGCAGCAAGAGCAGGCATGCACTGATGTCCTCAGGTTCCCCTCCCTCACACCCATACTGCTCATAGTACTTCAGAGAAGACTGCAGCACCTTTATCCCACCGGGACAGTTTGTCACTCAGCTAGAAACATAATAAAACACCTGCACGAAGAGCAGCTGCTGGCTGTGTGTTACTGGTAGCAGGGGAGGAGTGGACTTCAGCAGGCAGATTGGGCGGCTTCTATTCCCAGCACTGGAGGAGGGAAGCTGGACCTCCTAGTGACTCTCTGCATGTCTTTGAAAGTAGTCATTTCCAATTCTGTTTGAATTTACTGTTGCTGGGCTGCCCCAGGAACTGCTGAACTGGTTGGCCTCTTCTGGACAGCTTCATAATGGAAACCTGGGGATTAATCGGGAGCCACGGTAGGCAGCAATTCTGCCCTGCCTCTGAGCAGCCTGCCACCCTCCCACTGGTTCCTGACTGCACAAGGGCATGTTAGGAATTGGATAGGGCTGGCAGAGACCTGGCTGTAACAGGATGCCCCTGTCCTTTCCTTTCCTTCTGTCACTGTGGGAGAGATGAGTTTATGGCACAGGGTATGCTGGGGGCTGTCGGGTGGCACTGGCCAAAGGAATGAAGGGACCACAAGAGGGAAGGTAACTGGCCTCCCACCATCAAGAATCAGTTTGGTTCAATGGGTGGAAACCTTGCTGATGAGAAACTTGGACACAGAGCAGAGTCCTGCACTGTAACTCAGTCACCCAACAGGCTGGAGCTGGGAACAGTATTCAGTAATCCTGACGTCAGGTTTCCTTAACCAGTAGGCATATCCCTGTTCTCCCAGAGACAGGCAAAGAATTGGAAGTCCTGACCCTGAGTTCTTATTTTCCTTTCCACCCCTTCCCTTCTTGCCATTAGGTCCCATCTCTTGGACTTCAGCTTGGGACTGTGTTCTTTGAAACAAGAGCCTTGACTTCCTTCCAGTTTGTCTTCAGTTTACAATTCACCGGACTCCTTGCTCTGCCTGCCTTGCGCTTGCCGTTGCTTTCCCATTGTGTGTGCCAACACCCCACTGCCTCTAGAGGTCAGAACTAATATTTGTTGTTTTGCTGTCATTCGTAAGTGATTTCAGCCAACATGTGAAGAATTTCAATAGGGCTTTCTGTGTTTCACCACCTCAGTCCAGCAGCAGACTGTAGCCCTCCTCAGAGCTCATCCGTGAGAGATCTGGCATTAGTCTGTTCTCATAGAGGACTATAATGAGTCTCACAGCTCTGGAAGACAGTTCCTTTAGTCCCTAAGTAGGACTTATGTACAGTTTGATCAATGCTACATCAGAACCCCCCTGGTATTCTCTGGGATCGCCACATTCTCCACCCAGGAGGTTAATCTGGACACTGAGATATCATCACCTGGTCTAGGCACAGCAGGAGCTGCCTGGGGGTGGATCTCCAGGGTGATCTGAAATTCCCAGATGGAGACTTCTGCACCAATTAGCCAAATACTTAATTGTGAAGGCAGCTAGGAGTTCAGTCAATTGCTTGGTCTCAAGCCCTGCCACCTAGCTAGACAACATTTATAACTCTAGGACAAACCTGAGTTTCATACTTGCAACTTCAGTTCCGTAGCTCTTGCCACAGACAAGATCACTACAGAAAGAACTGAAATTTTCAGTTGGTCTCATTCAAAGATACTAGCATTTTGCTGTAGCTGCAATCATTTTTGCTGGGCTGGTTGGCTAATAATTCATGAAGTCTAACAAAGATATCTGTCCATGCAACCCCACGCAGAAGCAAAATGTTTGGGGCATTTCTGTTGCTGGAATTGTGTTTCCAATGAAAGAAAGGCACCAAAACCAATACCTCTCTGCTTAGTTAAAACAATTTCCTCTGGGCAGCTCTGGTAGCTCCTTTCCAGTTCAATTCATGACTCATTTCTCTTGATTAAAATAGACCTGTCTATACTCATGCAGTTTGGATCTTGTATCAGCAACAGTAAGCACATATCTCACCTCAAGCTGTATAGGCTCTAAACTCATAATGCTGGGGAAGGCAGGGGCTGTAACACCTGTGTGGACCCAGGTCTTGTTCACTGTGTTCCTGGGTTTTGGCACAGCTACTCATTTTGCCAAGCTCTGATGCAGATTTTGCTGTTCTTCAGTGGTTCTTGGAATTGTTTTCTGCTTGCTGCTGGAGGATGGCTGAGGTGGTTGCACGTTAGACTTGTGTAGGGCAGAGTAGCAGGTCAGGACCAATGCTCAGGCTGAATTAGGTTGGATTTCACATCCCTGCTTCTAAATTTACAGCTTGTTCTTCAGGTCTGAGGATGATGGCATGGGGAAATTTTCCCATAAACAATCTTAAACAGGTGATGGTAAAGAAGAAAGAGTTGAGGATCCTTTCCTTACCAAGATCAAAACCAGACCATTTGCAAGGCAGGCTCACTTTAGGATGGTGTTCAGCTTCCTTTTTTGTCTTTTCCCTTTATTCCAGGGTCTCACAGGATGCTGACAGAAATTTCCGTGCTGATTCACAAAGCTGTGGCTTTGCAAGCTTCCCTCAGTAGCTTTAGCTTCATTTTCTTTGTGATTCGAACATGTGTTTACTTTGGCGATAAATCTGCTCACCATTTCGTTGCCAGATCATTTTGTTGCAATCAGAAACCAAGGGCTGTTACCTGTCAGCCTGCAGATAAGGGAAGAGTTTCTGTAGACACGTATGGATTAGATTAAAAGACTATAACTCACCCTTTGGTAGAGCTTGTCAGGCAAACTCTGACACACCAGGCTTGTCTGGGCAGTCACTAAAGAAGATAATTTCTTACCTGCATCCTGAGGCTAAAAAGAAGCACTTAAGAACAGAAAATTAGCCAATACACGTCTTGAGACAGACTTCACAGCCTCAGAGCTGAGGAGTCAATTGGATTGTCTTCACATCCCCACATTTTTTTTCCATATAATGCTGTCAAGCAGGCTAATGAATAGATGCTGAGAAGGGTTTTACAGCCTTCTCAAATCCACTTTTTCAGGCCTGCAGCTTCACCGTGAGATTCGGTTATGTTAGTATGCAGAGAGGATAAATGTACGTATTTTCTGTGGGTAAATTGTACACAAGATAAATTCAACACGCTTGGATTAGGAGCTGGTAAACTCTGTCAGCATGTAAACTGGGATATGGGTAAACCATTTCCTGCACACCCTTTCTGTATCCGTGCTCCGCGATGGAGCACAACCTGGACATGCACAGCTTCTGGTCACTCAGGTCACAGAAATCCTGGCACATAGATCAGAAGCCAACAGGAGCAGGTCTCCGATTTGGACAAGCAGGACACCAGAGCCACTGGATTACCTGGAGCAGAGCCTACAGCTCAGGCTTGGAGGTGAGGGTTATAATCCCACACTGCAATTCTGCTGGTGTGCAAAGGTCCTGTCCCCATTCTGCCTCATCCACAGAGCAATTTCATGCAGCCAAGTGGGATCTGTTTTTGCAATACCTTAAAGGGACTGTTTTGCTGGAGGACTTCCCATTACCACTTCTCAGTCCCTCGGATGCTCGCACTGCTGCATTGCAGTAGCTGGAGCTTCCAGTGCTGGGAGCACGCCAAGGATTCAAACACCCCTACCCGCTAACCCCTGCCGCAGGAATCCAGATTTGACGAGGACTTAGTAACATGACCTGTTTTCCACCAGCTCTAAACTGCTGCCTCCAGAAGTGAGTTTCGTCTTCTCTCGTGCTTAGTTTCAGCCAAGAAATGAAATCACTGCTAGCTAAGCATCCACTGAACTTTGCTGGCCCTGTTAGCTTCTGCACTTTTACTCAAAAGCAACGCTCAGAGCTCAGTTTTTAAAAAGGCACATCTCTGCCTCTGTTCTCTGCTCTTCCTAAGTAAGCAGGAGCTGGATGGTACATACTTTTTGTATTAGCAAAAGAGAATAAATTGCTGCAAACTTTCCGTGTCGGGGAAGAGAAGACAAGGCTGTCCTGATCTGTTCGTCTCCTGGGCACTTGCGCAGGATGGAGGAACAAGAACGAGAGCCTGACCCAGGTCCTGAGGAGTCAGAAATGGAGCTCCCACGGGATTTGTAGCAGCAGCTTTTCTTAGGGACTGAGTCAACGTATCTGGATAGCAAGGCAGCACAGCCAGTACGAAGATGATGTCCCATTGCAACTCTGTGCTGCAGTCACTCAGCAAAGGATCTTTCCTAAGTGGATTTTCAGTCACTCCTAATTCTCCAGTGCTTTCCACACATCACCTTCTGTCCCTCTGAGCTCATCCCCTGTCACTAGCACTTGCACTCACTTAACCTTAACTATTAGTGCTGCCCTTAAATCGGAGGCAGTGCTGGAAACCTGCCTTTCCCAGCCTTTGGCCTTCTTCCAATTACAAGAGATGTGTTAATGAGAAGACCTCATATCTAACCGTCTAGTCAAGGCGCTTGCAAAATGCCAGCCAGCACAGTAGCTGGATGTGAAAAACAGGAAACCAGCTAATGTCAGCTCAGACCACGACTCAAATTCAAACAGCAGCAGAGAGCAGGGAGAACAGACAACCCCCTGGGGAGAGCACAGCAAGAGGTGGTTGAAGGGTCCCTGGAGAAGCAGTATGTTCACTAGAAAACCCAGCTGAGTGTGAGGACCATCAGCTTCTGCCCGTGGGTTACGGGGACACGTACCTGTCAGGAGGCAGCAGAGGAGTCAGCGGTGTACACGTGGGAGAAGGTCAGGAGATTGCAGAGGGCTTTTCACTTGCAAGCTGGGTGATGGGAATGGTCAATGAGTGATGAATATGAGCAGCTGGCAGAGAAGTTCACCATGAGACTGTCCAGTTAGAGAGTGGGAACTCAGCGATTTTAATGTTGGACAGGTTTTTTATGATACTCTGAGAACTAGGTGTCATAAGGCACATAAATCAAAGCAGCTTCTTGAATCTGAGCCAGTCTGAGGCACTGATGCCCTGAGATCAGAGCAGCTGAGGTGACATTAAATATTCCCCTGTGAACATGGGTTCTGTTTGTGCCAGCAGGGAAACCACTCCCTCCTGATCAGGAGTGAAGGAACAAACATAATTTTTCAGGAACCAGCTTGGTTACTTATGAGTTTTAGAGAAACAGGCGGTTTTCTTTGAATGGTGTAAAAAGGCACGATACTATATCAGGAATCACAGCGTCTTTAAATTCAAACCAGAATTTTAAATATTCAGGTTATAATTATTTTTGTTTTAAAACCAAACCATTTCAAATTAAATGTGAATTCAATAAAATATTTTCAAGACTGTTAATTTAATATCCAACTAATAACAAGATTTAAAGAGAGAAAGCAATGCTGTTTCAGTGACATCTCTGTAAATTTTAATCATAGAATCACAGA
>VZTO01026353.1:40617-62025 GCA_013400615.1 Syrrhaptes paradoxus | reverse complement strand
CCCGCCCGCCGCCAGCAGCCAGCCGCGGCCGCCCCGGTGCCGGAGCCGCCCGTACCCCGGTGCACGGCAGCTGTTTCCTCCGGGGCACGGGACGCACGCACCCTGGTGCAAGGGAACCCGATGCACGGGAACCGCCTCCTGCCATGCACCGAACTCCCATATCCCCGGTGCACGGGAACCGCCTCCTGCCATGCACCGGACTCCCATATCCCCGGTGCACGGGAACCGTCTCCCGCCATGCACGGGACTCCCATATCCCCGGTGCATGGGAACCGCCCCCCCCTCGGTGCACAGGGCGCCCAAATCCCCGGTACAAGGGAACCCAGTGCACAGGAACCCGGTGCACGGGAGCCCGTTCCCCGTCCCCCTGCACGACAACCCGCCGCTCCCGGTGCACGGGACCTCCCCCGCCCCGCTCCCGCCGGCCGCCCGGCGCTCACCCCTCCGCCGGCCGCTGCCCGTGGCCGCCGCAGCCGCAGTGGAGGGGCGGGGGGCAGGAGCGCCGCGCGCCGCCGCGGGGCCCTTTTATCCCCACCCCCAGCCCCGGGCGGTGAAGGTCGGTCAGGACCGGGGAACTGTCCAGCCACCGCCTATTGGCCGCCGCCCCGGCTCCCCCGGGCGCCCATTGGCTGCGCCCAGAGGACGGGGCCCTGCACCAGCGTGTGCGTCACGGGAGGCAAAGTTCCAAGAAACTTGGCTGCGGGCTCGGAGTCCCGGCGGGGCGGGGCGGGGACTGCCGGGGAGCGGGGGGGCGGGGACATGGGATCCCGAGGGGGCGGGGGCATGGGGTCCTGGGTGCATAGAGTCCTGGGGTCCGGAGGATATGGGGTCCCGGGTGCATGGGGTCCTGGGATCCAGAGGGTATGGGGTCCTGGTTGCATGGGGTCCTGGGATCCAGGGGGTATGGGGTCCTGGGATCTTGGGATCCGAGGATTATAGGGTCCCAGGGGTGTGGGGTCCTGGGGGTATGGAGTTCAGGGCACATGGGGTCTAGGGGAACATGAAGGTCCTGGGAATAGGGGGTCCTGGGGGTATGGGGTGCAGAGAACATAGGGTCCCAGGGACACGGTGTTCTGAGTCTGTGGGGTTTGGGGCACACAGGGACCTGCACACATGGGGTCCTGAGGGCATGGTGTCTGATCCGCAGGGATACTCGTGCAAGGAGCTTTGGGACACTTGGGCTCCTGGGCGCAGGAGGCTGCAGACACACAGTGCCCTGGACACACAGGTGTCCAGTGTCACCCCTCCCTGCCTGCCCTGGCAGCGCCCAGCCTGGCCCATGCCAGTTCTCAGCCCGCCCCTGCCCACTCCCCGTGGGGGCTCTGGCCAGAGGCTGGTGCTGGCTGCAGGCTCCCACCTGTGTGCGCACACGTGCCTGCTGCAAAACCCGTGGCTCTCACTTGTGTCACAGAGAGTGACATTTGCCTGCAGCCCTTCCCGCTGACAGCCACCCGTCAGGTTTTGGCTAGGGGAGAGCGAGGAGATGGCCGTGGTGCAGGGTGAGCCCCGTGCTGCCAGCAGCCATGCATCAGGGACTCCCTCCCTCGGGCGCCTGCAGCCCCTTCGCCCTAAAACATGTGCGTACAGGTAACAGCCATGCACTGGTAATGCCAGTGCTGTTGTTACTGGGATCTGCTCTCCCGTAAGGCCTCCTTACTGACAGCAAATCCTGGGATTTGCTCCATCCTTTCCCCACCCCCCCAGGTGGGTTCAGAGCATTTCCCTCTTTCGCACTGTGTGTTTGACCCCCAGCATCTCCCCCCCTTGCAGCCGTTGCCCTCTCAGTCAGGAAGGTGTGATCAGACTCTCCCCCGGCTGGCGATGCTGGTCACTGTCGTGTTCATGGCCTACAGCTCTCATTTCCCCATCCCTGGGGTTCCCCAGCTGTCCCCTCACCAGCGCGGGAGCACAGCTTCTGCTGGTCACTGCTGGAATGGGTGATGCCTTCCACTGTCCCAGCATGACGTGCATGTGTGCACACTGGGGGGGATTGCCAGGCGCCTGCTGAAACACCCCGCTTCCTCGCAGCCCTCTGCAGAGCTGCTCGGGGCAGCAGGGAGGGAGCCCGCGGCACGTTGCCAACCCTCCCCTTGACCCTGGTGAGAACGGAGCTGGCGAGGAACAACCGCTCCCTTTGTCCTGCCTCTTCTGAACCTCCATTCAGCTGGAGAAACAATGGTGAAACTGTGCTTGGTTTGCTTTGTAACTTTTTTCCTGCCACATGATGCTAACAGCAGAACCTGGGGGTCCATGCGAGGGGATGCAGGCAAGTGGGCGAACCAGGCAGGCACTGTCACACTCAGAAACTCTCGGTGACCACATCAGAGGGAAGAGAATCAGGGTAATGTGCACTGAGCTGCTTTATGGAGAGAATTACATCCACCGTTTGTCAGTGCAATTCGTCACCCAAGGATCCCTGCAGATCCACCGCAGCTCCTGGGGTCTCGGATGTCAGCTGTGGTGTGGAAAATCCTTTCATCACTTGTGTCCGATTCCAGATGAAAACTCATTAAAGGCAGCCACTTCCACTGCTCCCTCCTATCACCGGGGCACTCGCCTGTCAGTCTCATCCTATTACTGCAGCCATGGGATAATTTGTACCAAAGCGCAGGACCAGAAGAAATGGTTTAAAACCAGATGATTCTGTAGCTCTTCCTTTGTGTCTGGCGCAGCCTCACTGCCCGTGCCTCGCTGCCCCTCTCTGGTGGCAGCAGTACCCGCCACATCTCTGTGTGCTGCCTACTCCAGGAGACCACGAATCCCAAATCCTTTCCCTGCTGTCACTGCGATGTTGCCATCGATTTGGCTGTCCAGTGTGGTGGTGAGCCAGTTTGCGCAGCCCTTCCTACTCACCGTCCACACGTGCCGGGGTAAGACAAGTGGCGTCGGAGCCCAAAGGCAGGGGATTAGCGTAGCCACAAAGCCCAGTTGGCTTTTTTGTCAGAAATTAATGACTTTGGTGCGGAAGCAGGACTGCTTTTCTTGCGCCAAGCTCTCCTATGGAGGTGGGGGGACCAGCTGCAACGTAGGGTCCTTTGGGCCCCAGCACTGGCTTGAAAATAGGCCAGAGCTGAGTCCTTGTGGCCTTGCAACTCCTGGGAAACCCAGAGGCTGGCCCCTGTTTGCAGAGTGTACTTGTCACATGCATTCGAAGCAGGAGCCTCCTTGAAGGAAAGGCAGCCTGTTTGTGGGCTGCACTGGACAAAAAGTATCGTATTTGCCCCCAAAATTGTTTATAGCCTGCCCAGCACTAGTGATGAAACACAGTACCCCAGAAAGGTTTTCATTTTGTGACACGTATTTTACGTGCAGACCCACGGACAGGACTTGCTTGTTTGCTGTCCTGCCTGGTTTTAATCACATTGAATTAAGTAACTGATCTTATCACTGATCCAGCTATGAGAGGGCTTATCACACGTTTCTTGGCACATGGTGAAGATTACTCCGTCGGTGCAACCATGTCTGAGTAATGTTATGTGTCCTCTCAGAGCTATTTTTTTTCCTCACCCTCCTCCAGGACATTGATCTTTTGGTTTCTCCAGCCAGTGACCAACTAAAACCCACTTAATGCTACTGAAACCCAGACACATAATGGGATGAAGGGAAAAGCTTTGCCATTTCTTGTAGCAGACGTCATTTGCTTCCTGAGGTTTTAATTAAACTGAGGGCAGGGTCGTATTGACTTAATGGACATGACTGTGCGTGTAATTAAAAGCACTATCAGTGAGCACACTGGAGGTAGTTAATGTTTAGTGCTGGTTTTGAGCCTGAGATGAAAGATGGGCAAAGAGTACATCCCTCATTTTTGAAAAGAGCTGAAAGATATGAGTTTTACTCCAGTCTTTGCAAGGATTCTGTGCACGGGTTTGACTCTGAACATTTACCCATCTACTTTCTCAAAAGCAGGCTCGGAACCAAAGGCCAGCAGAGTTCAGAGACCAGCCCCAGCCCTGTGGTAGGCTGGAGCAGCAGAGCTGCTGCTTTGACTTAAGCCTCTGGCTCTGGGGTCTTTGTCCACAGGTCAAATAGAAATGCCAGATGTCCCATTTAGATGAAATTAAACATCTTCAGAGAGAAGTGATGAATGGGGAGAGTCAGGGGTTTGCAGTAGGGGCACCGAGCTGGAACATCCACACTGTATGTCCCTTCCCACCATGGGTACATCATTGACCTCCAGTTTAATCTCTCTGTGCCACCAGTATCCCATCTGCAGAAGGGGTGCAGTAACACTGCTTCGACCACCGGTGAGCTCTTTAGGGATAATATGCAAATGTATTGGTTTGGTCCTTGGGGTCCTGGCCCTGTATGGGGACCCCTCTGCTCTGCTGTCCTTAGAGAGGGGACAGAGGCTGGTTGCCTGGTGCTGGCCTTGGCGGAGACAGGAAGGCAGAGCTGCTGGCACTAACTATATGGGACTTGTTCTCCTTCAGTGAGGACACACCAGGTCAAGAGGCGGATGACAGCCTCAGGCAACTTTGTTGAGCTGTGATGAGTAATAGCTTTTGCTGGCACCTTGTGGAGGCCTTAGATAAACATTTTATCCAGAAACATTTCTGTTTCTTTTCCTCTGCTGCTGGAAACCTTTCTGTTTCTTTTCCTCTGCTGCTGCTGGTTCCCCACCGGAGGAGCTCACCCTTTATTCACATCACCTCCAGAGCCCCCAGCCGGGAAGTTTGCAGCCCGGCCCTTGGCCAGCTGCAGGACCAGGGCTGGGAGGGCAGCTCAGGAAGGCTGCGCAGGGACTGTCCTCTTCCTCCCTGAGAAGGAGGAGGGCACATCTCCTCTCTGTGTGGTGGTGAGGGCAATGTGTTGCACAACAGATGTGTAAAGGAAAGCACCCCCACCCCCTGGTTCTGTACCCACCTCTGAGTCTGTAACACCCACCATGTACATGCCTTTTGTGTGCCAGTTTTGCCCATCTCCATTTTTTGGGGGTGGTATATTGCCAAGTGGCTGTTACAAATCTCTCTGTCCTTTCATTTCAGAATTGCTTTGAAAAAACAACACTGAAGTTTTCCCAGAAAGTGGGAAAATATTTCCATTTGAGAAACAAGACCGCTGAAGATGCTGCAGTGAGTCAGCAGTGATCTGGGTTGGGCATTGCTCCTGGCTCCCTTGCTGAAACCACCAGACAACATCACTCCATCCAGGAGAGGAGTCATGGTCTTGAACCCTGCTCTCACCACTCACCTCTGCATGGACTCTCTCATCACCTACCTCTTCTCCCTCCTCAGTCTTCTTTCGTATTACAGGCAGCCTCTACTTGCCTGACTTTGTATGAATCGTCATTTTACACTGAGCTGGAGCTGCCCATAACCCTGGCTGGTTTGCTTTCTCTGCTGTGTTACAGGGTCAGCTCCATCCTGACCCACAGCGTGAAAGAAAATCTGCTTTGGAAACAGCAAAATGAACAAGCCTGCTCTTGTTACTCTTGTTTCCTGGCTGCTGCTGAGCGAACGTGACAGCCTTCCAAAAATGTGCATCCCAGATGACTTTTGGGAGCCCAAGTGAAGCACTGAAACACTTCGTTTTGGAGAGGCAATACAATATCCCTACCGGCTCTGGAGGAAGTATGTCGTGTGAAGGTTGGCTGCTGCCAAACGTCAGTGCCGGCTGATGGGAGGCTGGTTAAATGGCTCACAGCTGATGTAAATGATCTGTTGAGGCTGTCAATGTCCACTCATGAGATAACCCCATTTTCAAGGCTTTGAAATTTTTTTCCAGTTCCTTGACAGAGAAAAGTGGACTGGCAGAAGCGAGGTGGGCAGCAAGGTGATAAGGTCCTTCAGCTGCAGGTATCTCACAAGCCCTCAGGGACAGTCATAGGCTGCCATCAGTGTCCTCTTTATTTTGGCTCCATTCAGAGGCAACCCCTCCTTAAGCCTTGATTTTGACACCTGTAATAAATGAGCCACATTCATCCTTTCAGAAACCTAGGGAAACTCCTGGAGCTGCAGCAGAGATTAAATTTGATCCAGTACGTTACTGGGGGAGCTGAAAAGTGTACCTGTCCCTTAAAAGATGAAAAGGGAAAAGGTACCTTTTGGGGAGTCTTTCTGTTTTGTAACCAAGTGGATGAGAGGGGTCAGAGAGCTCCTGGCTCCTGCGGATGATTCTGGCCTTCAGCTTGATGCTGGTTGTTAAAAATATTATCCCAGATGTATTAATATGACCAGACGGGATTGCATCTGAGCTGAACATTGTGAGCCTAAGGCAGGACATAAATATAGAAGCAAAACAGCCTGACATAAGAGTCATCTGTCCTCTTCTACACAAGAAGTGAAGGGGAAAGAGGGAACTTATTCTGTTGCAGCTTTTAGGTGCTTCCAGACATTAGCCTGAGCCTTGGAGAGTGCCTGCACCCGGGTCCTGGGGTACAGAAGACCCCTGTGTATCCCTTGCTCAGCCCCTAGTGTGCTTTGACACGGGACTGTGCATTCAGCACATTTTTAACCTGGGGTTAGATTTGCCTAGACAAGGTCTGCAATGGGGAATGACTGTTTGTTTGATGTGTTTGCCTAACAGGATTACCCTTATCATAATGATAGAGCAACCTGGCCTTGGCAGAGCAAACCCCAAGGGCTTAAGGGGTCAAACCTTCACCTTCCCTGCCCCAAATATGCACGGCGCAGCCTGTGTCTGCTATCACGCAGTATCCAGCCAGTGCTTCGGCTGGCATTCAGTGCTCTGCTTTTGGAAAGAGCAGTTGAGCTATGTACCGCTGCCTCCTGACACCATGCTTGGCATTTCTCTCGCAGCATGTGAAAAAAAGATCAATATTCAAAGGTTAGAAAAATGATGCAGTGTTTTACAATTAAAGAATGAGATGCTGTCGCTGTTTGGAATTGCTCTGAGCAGGTGCCTCATTCAGTTCAGAGTTAATTTGTTGCCTCTGGTTCCCCAGCTATAGGTAATGAACCAACAAAGTGTCTGCTTTTTGCACTGTATATCACGAACGTGCCTAAAACTGTTACAAAAGCATCTGTTTGTCTATAGAAGCGTATTATTAAAATTTGCTGACTTAAAAGATTCGAAGAAGGCATGGGATGAAAGCTCCATCCTCCTGCAGGTAAGGGGGATAAAGGCTTTGCTAAAGCAGAGCCTGGCTCCACTGATAATCGGCACCCAGGCTTGTCCACCCCAGTGTCTGGCCAGGGTGGGGGGTACTTCCTCGCTCCCCAGTGGTGTCACTTTAACCCCAGCACTTCTCAGGCCAGCTGACATGAGCCTGGCCTTACCAGCTCCCCACGCTATTTGTAGAAGCAGAATCTGCCACTCTCTACTTGCCAGTTCCCAAACAAGCAGGATCCTCTATTTATAACACTCTATAGTTGGCTTCAATGAAACCTGTGGTTCTCCAGGCTTTAGAGCCCCAGGACTGCTGGTGCAGCAGCCCCTAATTCCAGGGGATGCTGCTAGGGATGCTGAGATGGCTCCGCATAAAGCCAAGGGATGTGTAGGTATACACGGTGAGCCGTATGTTCACAGGCTCCTGGTTTCTGGAGCAGGCTGGACTTGTCAGGGCTGGGTAGGTACCTGTCTATAGATGAGGTCTGGGGGGAAGGGGCTTCTTTGGAGCAATCAGGGAAAGATCTTCCTGCTGCAGCAACATCACTGTGGAGGTGCTTGGGTTGCTGCAGGGAGCGTGACCCTAACCATCCTTTTCTCTTCCACAAGGCACTTATAGATGGGATGTGAGCAGGGCTCTGTGACTCAGAAATTGCCTATCCAGCAATCGAGCCTCAGTGACTTGAGTTTATCTTAGTTTTGGTGGCATGTGTGGCTGTTCAGACCCCGCTGTTCGGAGCGGAACTGTTCTGACCTTGTAGCTCATTGCAGGGTGAACTCCTCCTATCTAAGAAAAAGCAGAGCAGATGCCTCGCTTTTCTTTAGAATCTGGTATATATAGTACAGTGCTTACCCAAGGGTTGTGTTTGATCTGGTTTTGCTGTATAAATCCCTCTGCCATTTGAATCGTAAACCATGATAGGTATAAGGCCAAGTGGAAAGACAAAAAAACAATTGGCTAATGCTTTGCATGTCTTTGAGGACTTATTTTTACTCCCATTTGTTCCTTCTCTCTGCTCTTGGCTGCCGCTGGGTCTGTTGAAACAACAAACAGGGATGAGGAAAGAGGGCAGCTCTGTCATGAGCTTCCTTCGGTGGGAAGCGGCTGTGTTCCAGCAGTTAACTCTAACGGCAACCGCCGCCTCAATAGGCAGATGTTCCTCTGTCCTGTACATCCCGCTAGGAAATGTGTTTTTTTCCTGAAAAAGTCTGGATTATCAGCCTTTTTGCTGCAAAGTGGTGTTTAGAAAGAGTCTTTCTTTCCCCTTTGTTTTGTAAAAAAATAGTCAGAAGTCTTCCAGTGCTGCCTGAAGCTGCTCTGCTGCCAAGAAAACCTCCCGGGTCTGGTGGTGAGGCCTCCGTAATATTTCCGGTTTCTCTGTAATTATTTTCTAATGAAATTTTAAAATCCAAGTATAATCAGGAGTTTAGACCACAGCAAGTTCACAGCAGGGTTTTCCAGTTTGCTTTTTCTTTTTCTAAATCAGTAGCTACAGGCAATAAGAACATTTTGTGCATCTAAAAGCACCTAATGTGAGGGTGGTAATGCCTTTTACCTGCTGGATTCGTCACAAGCATTGTTTTATGCAATTCTCCGTTTGGAAGCATTGCTTTTACCACTGAAATTAGTGTAACTGCCTGATGAGATTTGTTTGTTAGTATGTCTTTTCACAGTTTAATAAGTGGCTGGGAGATTAGGGTGCAGCTCCCCTTGCCAGGATTTCCTTCTGTTCCTGCACATGCAGTTTAGAGAAACGGGAGGGCTGGTGTTTCCAAGGTGTTGCCAGTATTCTGTGGTGCCTCCAGCCCAGAAAAGAGAAATAAAAAGGGCTAAAAAGATGGTGTAAGGTAACGGGGAGATGTGATGCATGACAAAAACAAGCCAGGTATAAATAGTGAGGCTGGTATAAATAGTGAGGCTCAGAAACACTTGACCCCAGCTGCTAAGCATGGCAGAAAGGTCGGCTTGCTCCCTGCCACCACCTGAGCCATGTGGGGCATGCTCAGGACCCTGGTGGGCTGCCCACCCCCCTCAGCTCTGCTCCCCAGACCTCTCCTGCAGCCTTGCTCGGACACCAAGACCAGGACAGGCTCAGGGGGCTCACCATCACCTGCCTTCTCAGCAGCGAGGCTGCCCACGGCGGGGCTGGAGCAGCAGCCACTGCTGACATGAACAGTGTTTTTGGAGCACATGCAGGTTTTCTGTTGTAGAAAGGTGCAAAGCACACTTGGGCTCCTTCAGAGGTTTTCCCAGAGCCCGGTGCCGTGTGGGCTGCTGAGGGTGGCGTGCCCTGGAGACTGGGCAGGGCTGGTGCATGCCAAGGTGGTCCATCATGGACAGGATGTTTGATGGGCTCTTGGGAGTGCTGCTGTTCAGCAGCTCACCTGTAGCTGGGTACGGCAGCATCTCCTGAAGAGCCCGACAATGCGAGTGGGAATTTCACTTCAATAAAATGGGAATTTTTACTAAATCCAGTAGGAAGGCAGGTTACGCTCCAGGGACTGGAAATGTGTATGATTAATGGGACTTTCCAGAGTTTTACAGCTCATGCTAGGAAGTATTGCAGGAGATAGATTAAATACTTGGGCTCCCCTCTTCACATCTCTGCTTTGTTGCTGCCAGCCTTTAGCCCCACTCTTCTGCCCCCAAATCAGGGATGACAGAATAAGAAGTGCCTGTGTCCCAGTCGTCAGCCAGCTGTTTCAGCTTAAACTACTGAGGAAAGTGGGTCTGGGCTGATGTATCAGTGTAGTGTGATGAAGGGATGTGGGTCTTGAAGTAATGCCTGTGCTCAGGAGAGGTAATGCCCTTGGGCTGGGTTGGGTTTTTGTAAATGCTGTCAGCATTTGATAACCTTTATACTTGTGATTGGGTTTAGACTAGAGGAAACATAAGATTTCGTATTAGTTTACCCTGGAAAGCTTGCTGCTGTCTTTGAGGCACAAATACTCCTGAAGACAGGCTGCTCTTGCAATTCATGCCTATGTGTTCTGTGGAGCAGAAAGAAGAACACTTTGGTGAGGGTTCAAGCACCTTTCTTTGTTGTCCTGGTGATAAGTACCTGATAACAATTCAAGGCCTTTGCTTGCTTATGTAGAATAAAAGCAGCTTCAGTTGCTGCTGGCATCTACGGGCTCCTGAGGGTGCCAGCCTGTTGTGCCCAGTGTCTGGGCTGTTCTTGGTGAGTATGATAAGGCTGTGCTGTGTGCATTGTAGTTTGTCCTACAGCAGAGGCGAGCGTCCAGATTTCCAGTCTCTGGCATGCAGCAGTGGCTATGCCATGGCATGTGGGGTAAGCTGGGTGCTCTCTCCAAGGCACTGGAACTTCAGGGAAGGAGTGTGGGAAGGTAAGCATAAGCCCACTGCAGCTGGTAGCCCACTGCAGTGGTCCCTGGAAGCAAGCCAAGGATGGCTGCTGTTGGTTTACACCATCATTAGGTTTCAGAGTTGACAGCCTGTAGAGATGTAAAGGCAAGGTGAGAGCCTTCTTGTTCTGCCACTTCCAGCTTTTTGTCATCTGGGGAAGATGGGGCTGGTTCTCTGATGCTTGGTTTGTGCTCTCAAATACTGTGTCTGATGGCTGGAGTGGGTTCAGAGCAGTGGGATGCAACATTCAGGCCAGCTCTCAGGGCTCTGAGGGGCTGAACCTGTCACTAGGAGCTGAACTCCTTGGGTTGTCTGAGGTGGCAAGGATGGAGCTGCATCCGCTCTGCTCTGCTGCCTTCCCTGGCTCCGTCTGCCTGACCCCAAGGGTAACTTCCCAACGCTGGAGCCTCAACTGCCTTCATTTCTGCAAAGGTCTGTTAGTCATTTCCCACTTATAAGTAAACATTTTAGAGACACTGGAGAAGCTGAGCCACCAAGAGGACAAAGCTCTGTTGGTTTTAAAGTATCTCATTCACCAGCGAGTTGTGTTGTGCAACAGCTCAGCCGCTGACAAATTAAAACCACCCTCTGCTTGTTGTACAGGGGATGGGAAAATGTGCTTCTTGTGCAGGCCAGTCATTCAATCTTCAGTTTGACTTCCATTTCAAAAGTATTGTAGATGAGGTAGCTTTGTTCTCACATTTTTAATAGATATTTTTAATTTTTATTTTTATTTTTCCTCTTTCTTTTGCAGTGAGGCTTGGGTCTGTCTCACTGCTTTTCTGCTGATGAGCCCATGCTGTCTCGAGAACGTTCCTTCTTCCTTACATCCAGAATTCTCCCTGGGTTTCTCAGAGGGCACCGGCATTGGCAGGACAACAGGGATCTGAAGCGTGGTTGTTTCTGCAGACTAAAGGCAAACAATTCAAATCAGTCCTTGCAAAAAGAGGAATCTGCTCACCCATGTTTAACCGCTCTCTGGTTTTGGCACTTTTCTAACCTTCTCTTCCACTTGTGTGACCTGCCTGTAGGTACAGGCTCACGCATTCCTCCTGCTAACCTGGGCAGGGCATCGGGTGCTTGGCCTGCAGTTCCACGCTGACATGTGTCTTGAAAATCTGATGTGACTGAGGACATGCATGGCTTGGGGGTGGATTAGTGCCAGGTCTCCTGGAGTATTACCAAGCAGGCCCTGGGGAACGACACTCTTGCAAATGGTCAGCCAGCCCCTTCTTTGAAGAGCTCCTTGGAAGAAAATGCTTGTAGAGCTTAAAGGGGAAAATTGGTTTACCCCCCCAAAAAGTCCCACAGATAGAGACAAGTATTGTAAAAACAGTGGGAAGTGTTTAAACTGAGTTTTTAACAGCATATTAGATGTTTCATTTAAGAGGTTTATTCTTGACTCGCTGAAAAAAAAGAGCCCAATGTAATTATTTACCTAAATCCTGTATGATGAAGGGCAGAGGCTGCAAGCACAGGGCAGAGGGAGCTGAGAGCTGTGGGGCTGAGCTGGGGCTCCTGGGTCTCACCTTTCAGCAGGTCCATGACTGCTGGCTCTGCTCTGCCCACAGGAGCTGTGATGGATGGCACGGGAGCCCCTGCCCACCGCCAGCCTTGTAAACACGACCTGGCTGGTGCTGGCTGCTGGGTGTGAGCCAGACAAATCAAAGCCAATACCAAAGAGTGTTTGGCTGGTGGGAACAGACCTGCCATCCATTGGGTTCTTTTTCTCAGGTCAGTAGAGTTTCACCCCGAGATCTCCATCAGTGAATAGATGCTCGGTGTCGCACTGTTCTGCCTCAGCTCCCTGTCCTGGGAGGTGGGTGCAGCATCCTTGGGCTGGTTCTGGGAGATGCGTGGCCTCCGATGGCTGCGTAGAGCAGCAGTGCAGCGGCTTGCGACCTGGCTGGGGAATTAGCTTAACTCTAATCAAAGCTGCTGGGGTTTGCTTCAAAGCTTAGCATGAGTCAAGTGGTCTGGGAACTGGGATGCTTCCTTGACCACTGCTGTGGAGAGTCAGTTACAGCCCACTCTTTTACATGGGCCTTTCATGTTCCCTCCAGTTTACTGCATTTTGTTAGAAGCTGGAAAATAGCATTTTCTGCTGGACTTCCCCCTCTGCAGTGACAGCCTGTCTCTTTGTCTGTATGGCAGACTCTGGTGTTCAATTTAGGTATAGCTGGTGACATTGGCAAGGCACAAAAATCATGCAATCTGAGAGAAGGAATAATTTTAGCTACACTACCCCAAATGTCAGCTTCTATCGGTTTTTTTTTTTAATTATTTGATTTTCATTTCTATAAATAATTTCCTTAAGCTATTTAAAACTAGGAAAACCAGACGCTTGCTGTAATTAAATTGGGACCACGGTATAAATCACCAGGGCTCCTGGTGGAGTTTCCTTTGCACCAAAGCTGGCTCGTTCCGCTTGCCTTGCTGTAGCAGCCAGCGCATCAGCAGCCAAAGGTTACCCCCTGCAGTACATCTACAGCTACTGCAGGTATAACAGGACCTGGATTTAATTCGTCAGCGTAGATTTACATGCATTAAAAAAAAAGGGAGGGGAGAAAAAAACAGCTTGCTCGGCTAAAATCCCGAGTCAGTTCTAGCAACTTCGGCAAACGCAGGTGGGGTTGTTAACGACATGAAGGAATTGGCAATTGTTGGCACTTTTCTTCCTCCTGGGACCCAACTGAGAGAGTTTCTCAGGGAGATGTGTTAGGCCAAGGATTGTGGTGTAATGACTAAGTCCACAAGTCAGCTCCAGCAGCAGTTTTGCCCCTCACTTGTGACCAGACGTGAATAAAAAACGGGCTGAAAGTTTATGTGGTTTAACGGAGGACTGGGCAAGTGCATGGGGAAACGTACTGAGGGATGCTAACACTACACCACATGCCAGGGACGTGCTGAAGTATCAAACTGCTGGAGGCAGTGAGGGTTCGCTGGGGAAGTTTTTGTGGATTCTGTGTTCTTGTAGTGCCCTCTCCTCCAGCCTTGAGGAGGAGAGCCTCATGTCCTTGTGGGCATCTGTGCCAGCACTAGCTGAAGTGTTTCAGGCTTGCTATTGATGCAGATTTTTGACAAATTTGGGCAAATATAGCTGAATCTATTACATAGAGGTCACAGCTGAAATGTCCTTTCCAGCTTTACTTGCTTAGATCCTTTTCCAAAGGAAAATTGAGGTCCTGAAGAACATGCCCACCTTCTGTGTCACCTACACCAAAGTCTGCTCATGCTTCAGGGGCATCTTCCCCAGTATATCGACCTGCCCTGTTTTGGGGTGTAGTGGGGCTTGGCCAGCAGTAGGTAGGGACTCACAAAGAGATTGGAGTGCTTTGTCCTCTAACATGCACATACAGACCCCCTGAGCTCTTAGCTGGCTGCTGGCACGGATCTCAGCATGGCACAGCCTGTGTTTTCTCATGTGGAATTCAATAAATTCAGCATTTTCAGTACCTTGGCATAATCAGGGTTTTCAATCTTCTCCTTCATTGCCTTCTAATATACTGTCGTAACAATTAACTCTGTGTGTTGGGAGAATGCCAAATGCAGGGTAAAAGACTTCGTTTTTCTTTCCCATAATTAAATGTCGTGTTCGTTGCTGTCTCTCCCACTCGATTAAGTGTCCCTGTATGGTCTAAAATGCTCTTTGGTGAATTAGCATAAAGTCTGTCAGGATTTGACCACTATTCTCCCTCCCTCTGCATCTGTGCAGCTCACAAAGAGTGGCATTGGCTGGTGGCGGGGGCCTGGGAATGGGCTGTTCCCCCGGCCTTTCGGAGGGGGACAGCTGAGGCCAGGCTGTGTGCCCACCTCCCTTTGCCCCCTGCCTCAAGCAGCCACGTCTGAAGATGGACCCTCCATGTGGCATTGTGGCTGCGCCCGCCTCGCTCCTACAGGAAACTTCTTGGACTTCAGAGGAAACAGCTTTTTACTGCAATTCTGTAAAAAAGGCTTGCAAAACCTTCCCCAGCCTCCTTGTGGTAGGGTAATTGGGATGGCCAGCTGATAGAAGAGTCCTTTTTAAAATTACATCTAAAGATATGTTGGAGAAACGTTCCCTGAGCCGAACTCTGGCAACATCTGCAGCACAGAAAGTGATGGCAAAAAAAAAAAAACAACAACAAAAAACCCCACCAAAACAGTAGGGTGTCACCGACTAATAGATGTGTGAGTTATGGGCTGGGAGATGCAGTAACTATAACAACTTTCTACCAGTTCAGGATGATCTGGAAGTGAGATGTGGGCTGGGGTCCTCAGCACAAGACAAGTGGCATGGTTATTCCAGCTGGCAGCCCTGTCCTGGGGAACGGCTCATCCCCGCTTGGACCGTTTCCCCAGATAGCATACCCTGGAGCCAGTGCCCCTATTGCCATCTCTCTCAGGGCTGCTCTGTGCCACCAAACTTCAGATAAGGGTGCTGGTACATACCTGGGCAGTACAACATGTCAAAGCGACACCATGCTTCTGCTCAACTTTTCAGAACAGCCCCAGCTCCTGCTGGGAGTCTGTCCTTATTCTGTCACATCTTGCAGCGTCCAGCCCTGCTTTTCACCCTCCAAAATATTCCTGGAGCCTTCTTCCCCCACCGTGTTTGTTCATTTACTTCTTTAATTTTGCTAATTCTTTTATTTTCACAGCTTCACTTTCATTACCAAGTTGAGAAGTAGCCTTTCTGACGAGGGAAGATGAGTCGTTATCCTTAGTAAGCTGTGAGAAGGCTTGGTGGTGAGGGGAACAGAGCCAGCAGACAGACCTGGGATGTGGCCGCAAGTCCCAAGCCCTCCTTGCTTGGAGGAACCTCTGCTGCTTGAGGAGGGACCTTGCTGGGTAGGTAGGATCTCCTGCCACCACTATTTCCAAATATCCTCCCACATCCCTCTCTCTGTCCTTTGCATAAACAGCCACAAAAAGGGAGCCTTTGTTTCCAGCAGCGTTGGAGGAATGGCTCGTGGTGGTACAGATAACCCTGGCTGCAGTGTGACCGGGAGGCTGCACAATGAGTTATTCACCAGCTGTTTCCTCTCCTTTCGAGACATTTGCTGTAAAACCAGGGCCCAGAAGTGGCGTATGTGAGATGCGTAACCAGCTGCACACAAGGAGTCAGAGCCTTTGGCTCCCTGGGTAGTCAGTCCATTCTGGCCACAGGGACTTCCTGGTTTGTGCAAATCTGTGTCTGGACCTCTGCGGTGGCGGGTGGGTGGCCCATAAATGTATTTTCTTCACTCTCTGGATGCCTACTGAACACCTGAAAATCAAACTTACAGAAGTGCCAGGTGCTCGCAGCTTTGACAGTAGGAGTGATGCTTTAAACATATAGAGAGTTGCATGGTGCCACCTATCCTGACAACTCAGGTCTTGGGGCTTTCTGTGTGGGTCCCTGCAGTTAATGGCCAGGCTTCACCTTTGCATGCCTCAGTCCATAAGGCAGGGACAGTGACAGCCCTCCACGCCTTGGGCTGCAGTTAAAGCAGATACTCTCATGCCAGTGGAGCTGGAGAAAAGCCCTCAAGGACTTTTCTCCAAGGCACTTCAGAGAAAAGCCCATGAGAAAAAAATAGAGGTCTCCGTGCCTCAGTCCACTGCTAAGATAAAACCATATCGAGCTCATGCTGAGCAAGTACTGATCAGTCTAGGGGGTCTATGTGTGTGTCTTTTTATTTCTGCCTTAGGCTGGAAAGCGTTGGCTAAGATGTGAATAAAAAGCGTTGCTAGTTTGTGTTGATTTTTGGGGTTTCATTTATTTATTTTATTTTTATTTTCCAATCTGTCTACTCAAACTGCCATGAAAAATATGTCCATTCTTTTATTTTATAACCTCTTATAAGCTCTCAATTTTAGGTTCCACTCCCCAGAACCCATAAAATAAATGGGTAGCAACACCATAAAAATGAAAAAAAATCCCAAAACATAGCCAGTTCAAACTCTGAGTGTCTTATTGAATGTGTATTTAAAAAAAAATCCCTCTCCTTACAAAAATCATAGAATCATAGAATGGCCTGGGTTAAAAATATATGTGATTGTTTATAAATCTGTAACTGATTTTAAGGTATTTGAAACAGCCTTATAGTAGAATGACCTTCTAGAAATAGAGCTTTACAATGTGGTGCCAGATGACTGAACTAAAGGATGAAATCAGAGCAGATGTGTGATACCTGTATTTTAACATGTTCAGAAACATTTTGCCTAGAAAACTCACAGGTTTCTAGAAAAACAAAATTAGATAAAATTGTTCATTTATTTCATGTATTTGGCTTTACATAATATTTTCCCCCTAGGTGTTCAGCACTCTGCCGTACCTGGGACCCAGACACTTGAACCAAGCATCAGCTGGCTCCACCACCTTTCTCTCCAGTCTTTGACCTTGCAGCAGTGGGTACCTCTGCCAATACCTCCACCTTTGCAGAGCGACAGCAGAGACCTGAGAGAGGCTGCTGGGAAAGGACAGTATCCTCTTGTACGGCCTCATCTATTTGCATAACAGCTACCTTGGAGCTGGAAAGCAGTGTCTTTTTTGCCTGTAGTTTCAAAGGAAAATTGGAGAGGAGAAATAGAGTAGCAGACATACAAACAAGCGGGCAAGAACAAGGTGAAGTTGTGGATCCTCCCTCAGCATTGCCCTCAGGACAGGAGCATCCTTCATTGGTCCCCTCCTGGTCCCAAAGTGTACCTTTGTCAATAAACCAGAGGGTGGCTCCAGGCTTTCCCTCAGCCTGTTCCAGAAGAGAGGAAAAGGGAGCCTGTCTCCCTAGGGAAGGTGGAAACAGCTGAGCTGGTAAGAGGAAAACCAAGCCCTGCCCAGCTATGCCTGGGCTTTAGCACCCATTCCCCCTGCAAGTGCCTGGAAGCAGGGGTGGGGGGGAAGGTGGGGGGGGGGGGGGGGTTAAAGTGTTGCTGCCCCTTTTGTGGAGACTGAGCTGTCCCCAAAGCAGAGCTGAGCTTGTGCTGCTGCTGATGACGGTGGGTGCATCATGACAACGTACATGATTACGTTCCTGGCAGTGCATATAGCAAGTGTGGCTGGATGATGAGACCTCACATGGTCTCTGGGATGCTTTTAGATTCGTCTAATAATAACTCCTTATGCTTTCATTCTGGAAACATAAATATGTATCCCCAAATGCTCCTGACTGTCACAGGCCTCATCAGGGTGGGAGCTGGTAATTGGTGGCTGATTTCCATTCTGTCCAATGTAAAACTTTGTGATGGATTGGCATAGCCAGACCATCCTCACCACACTTCTGTGCCAAAATCTTGGGTGCATGTGCTCATTACAGTGACAGGCTGGAAACAAAGCTCAGGAGAAAAGCTGCAGGAGCAGGGCCAGTCCTGGAGCAGGCTGGCATGACTTCAACTGATTTGAATGAGAACTGCATCCATTTAGGCCAGGCCTGGAATTTGCCCCTGGCATGGGCTGGCTCTCTGCAGCTTCACTAAACTGGATCGTTTGTGCCCCAAAATACTCTTTGTGGCAAAAGAGCTGAGAAAAAAAGCAGATCATGGTGCTAGCCTGAGCTGTGATTTTGCCTGTGAAAAATGTGACTCATATGAGTGATTTTTTTTCCTTGTGATCTAACTTAAATTTTAACTTTTGTTAAAAATTAAAATAGTTCATGAGTGCCCACAAATGTGTGTGCATGGGATACAAACACATAAACTCCCACCCCTGAACACACACTGTAAATACTGGCTGATTCTAGTATAAGTGTTTCATTTCTGGATTTAAACTTCCTGCAGATTTAGTACTTCTGGCATTGAGATTTTGTCATGATATACACAAGCCTGACGAGATGCTCAGTGCAAATGTTGGATTGGATCTGGTTGCTGCCAGGGTCTTGGGTGACTGGGTATCTGGGTTTTGTCACGTAGTCCTGTCTCTGACCCCAAAAGCCTTTTTGGGCTCTGGACTATGTGAACTGTGGGTCTGGGGTACACAGGTATGTTGGCAGGGCTCCCCAGCCTGGAGACTGGCATTTCCACTTTCCCCATGGGTCAGTTTGTAGTGTCCTTTAGGTGTTTGGTGACTAAATAAAAGTGTCTGACCTAGTGGCAGCAGAGGAGGGACATCACAATCCCACTGATAGGAACACGCCTGCACATGTGCATGTAAGACCAAATACAGCATAATATCTATCAAGAAGATATTTGCGGGTGACAAATTAGATCTGCTGAGACAAGAGCTGCCCTGGTCCCTCTGCAGCCGGTGGGACCATGTCCCTGTGCCAGTGCTGCCTCTCCATCCTCTGGAAACATAAAAATCACCGAGGGCAAGCTGCCGCCTCCCTGCCAGCTCAGCATGTTTCTGCCAGCTTCACATATCACACCGAGCTGTTATTTCTTACAAATGCAGCTCTTCCTGGGACCAAAGAGAGCATTGAAAAAGACTTATCAGAGTTCAGACTCCATCCGCCTTGCTCAGGGCAGGACAGCCACCCCCAGGAGGGACAGAGGACATAGCCTTGTCGCGCGGAAGTCACACTTCACTCCAGAAGCAAATAGTATTGCTGGGAACTCTCCAGACACTTTTAAAAGTCCTCATAATATTAAGTCCCATATTTGGGCTAAGGTAAAACAAATCACAATGTAGGGAGTCCGTATTCTAGTCACTCACATGAAAATTATTTAAGGACAAAGAGATGCAGCAGTCTGGTGCAAGACTCTTTGCAAGTATTAATTTAGTCTTGTTGCTGGGGGGACTTTCTGGAGACAGGAACGGCAAGGAAAGAAGGAAACTGGAAAGCAAAGGCCTTGTCTCCTGTGACCTGTTAGAGCCAGTGTTCTGTCTGGAGGAGAGGTGGTGAAATGCCCTTGTCTAGATCTCTGTGCCTGGGGACAGAAGAGCAGTTTTGGCTCCAAATATGCAGAAATAGGAGAGCGAAATTATGCTTTTACTGCTGCAAAGCATGGTAGCCCCCTAGCCTCATGTTGAGTCACCCAAAAGCCTAGCACAGCGAAGTGCAAAACGCGGCTGTGGTGATCCAACCACTTACTGAGCTGGGGAGGGCCTGAAGTCAACTCATTTGATAACAGCATGTTTGTGTAGTGCAATCTCATGCTACTCTTTAAAATGCTAAATCGGGGTGAAATCAAGATTTTTCTCACCACTGGGTTTAGTTCAGCTTTTTCAAATGGGATAACACAGCGGAGTGCCACGTTCATTGCTGTTGTTATATTTCATCCCATTTGATTTCCAATTTGTCTTGAATAGCTCAGGACTTTCCAATTAAATAGTTTTGTGTTCTGCAGGCTGCTAGGAGTAGGTCATATTAACAAACCATGGCTAATGTTTGAGGGAGCATCTCAGAAATGAGCGGGTGTATCGCAAACCCAGGCTACAAGCCCCTGGGCTATTGAATGTCAGGCTTCCTACTCTAGCATGAGTTTTCCCCAGCAGGACAGAGGCTGTATGAAACAAGCTATCAGTGAGATTACTGCATGGCTGGGCTCTGCTTTTTGGGGCCAAAAAATTTTATGGAAGAACCAGTGCAAGTTGCAGGGCAGAATGTGCACTGTGCTGAACTGGGTGACACTGGGTTGGAGGCTGTTAGTACAGCAGGAACCAGTGGGAGATGGTGTTTCCTGAAGCGCAGTCCCCATGTGCAAAGGCTGTCACAGGATGCATGACTCATACCTAACGGGCCTTCTACTGTTTTTGTTAATGTTGCTGTCCCAGATGGCCTGGGAAAGTCTCATCAGGAGAGATCCCATGGAGGGCAGTCCATGTACAGCCTCTGCCACCACAGCAGGGCTGGAGGGAGGCCACTCCTGGGCAGCAGGCTCGGGGACCACATTGCCCTTGCCTGCCTCTGCCTGACTTGGCCCAGCAGGCATCCTTTCCCTGAGGTGGGAGAAAGGTGTGTGTGCATTGGGAGAACTTCTCTGGAAATCTTTTGCCATTGGGGCAATCCCCCTGGTTTCCCCCAGCTGGGTGCAGGATAGCCTTGGCAGGAAATGAGGGCTTCCCAGCCCCTTCCTTAGGATGGGTTGGATGGATGGAGGCATCCTGTGTGCAGTGTTGTGAAATCAGATCTGGTTTTTTTCTGTGACACGGATCTCATTTTACTTGCCAGTTTCCTACCCTCCAGTAGCTGAAGGAGCCAGCCACTGAGCCCTTGCTTGAAGCCAGCAATGTTTGCACAGCTTTCAGTTGCAGATCTGAGCACACTGATGATTAACAGCTTCCAAGAACCCCCCCATGCATGCTGTCTTCTCTGTCCTTTTTGAAACAGAGGTATGAACAGAGAAGCAAATCAAGTAAGTGACAATGATGACAGTGTCCATCACAAACTGAATGTATCAGCAGACATCCTGTTTTTAGTTATTTATGTTCAATAAACCAAATCCTCAGGGTTGAATTTTTCTCATTCAGTTCCCGTCGGGTGCTCAAACCACATGCAATACTTTGCAAATATAGATTTCCACCTCATGTGTAAAAACAGTGAGATGAATAGTTTTAGCACAGCTGGTTCTTGTAACATTGTTCTGGTTTCAAATATTCAAGGATCTTTTTAGAGCCCCAGGTCCTTGTTCCTAGTATTTGAGTCAAACCTCAGTTTTTATTTTATTTTAAATTCTGTTCCAGCTCTCAACTTCTCAGACATGTGGACAGTGGGGACTGACTGCTCCCTCAGAAAGTTTGCTGATGACACCAAGCTGGGTAGTGGGGTCGACATGCTGGAGGAAGGGATACCATCCAGAGGGGTCTGGACAGGCTGGAGAGGTGGGCCCGTGCAAATCTCATTAAGTTCACCAAGGCCAAGTGCAAGGTCCTGCATCTGGGTCAAGGCAATCCCAAGCACAAATACAGGCTAGGAGGAGAATGGATTGAGAGCAGCCCTGAGGAGAAGGACTTGGGAGTGCTGGTTGATGGGAAGCTCAACACGAGCCAGCAGTGTGCGCTTGCAGCCCAAAAAGCCAACCATGTCCTGGGCTGCATGAAAAGAAGCGTGACCAGCAGGTTGAGGGAGGTGATT
>VZTO01026353.1:0-40459 GCA_013400615.1 Syrrhaptes paradoxus | reverse complement strand
TCAAGGTCCTTTCCAACCCAAATCATCCTATGATCTACGATTCTAACTTAAAATTTTGCCCTAGAAAGGCTTAGGAAAATGAAGAAATTAAAAAACACTCCCAAATACATTATTGTTGAGATAATTTATGATTTTTACATTAGATAATTTGAGCCCAGTGTTATCTTTAAGTGCTGGAATCACAGCTGATAATGTAAAAAATAGGGTATTCAAGATAACATCCCTTTTAAACAAATACGTCGTAAAGTGCTGACTAATATTAAAGCCTCTTGAAAAAACCCTGTGACACAAAGAAAAATAGGTGGTGCAAGTGCAACCCAGCATAGTTTCTGCCTGGTCCTGCAGGATGCTGGGTGGATGTGGACACGGACACAGGCCCAGGAGCAGGCGCAGGCGCAGGCCCAGGCCCAGGCCTAGTGCAGCTTGCTTGCCTCCACTCATTTGTACACCATCAATGCCCAGATACCCACAGAAACCACCTGGATTGCTTGCCAGGTGGGTGTTTAAAGCTTTCATTTAGCCAGAGAAAGCTCCTCAACAACCTATAGTTCTTGCAGATTGGCCCTCAGGTGGTTGCTGTTAGCTATTTAATGGTGGCTATAGAAGGTACCTGGAAAGCAGAGAGTCTGTTTTGGGAATCACAGAGAGGAGGTGCTGCTCTTTGCTGTTTTGTTCTGTAGTGGTGTAGTAGTCCTGGGACAGGGGTTGGAAGGAAGCTTGTTTTATTAAGATTTCTACAGAGGGGGGTGCAGGCATTGCCTGCAGGGAGCCTTCCTACGTCTTAGAAGATGAAGGTGGTCTCCTGTCTCTCTGGAGGATGTAAGAGTGGGGCTGTGGGTTAGTGGGGCTTGTGTGTGTTTTGGAGGATGGAGAAGCAGGGCCTGTGCATTGTTCAAAGTTTGGAGAGCTCTGCATGCCTTAATGATGGCAAGTTCAGCGTGGGCTACTCCCTGGTACAGGGAAAACTGCCCTTCTAAGTTATTCAGTGCTGGGACCCAAGGAGCAGGTGGGTCCTGGAGGGGCAGTTTGCAGTGTGAGGCTGGAGGAAGACATGTCTGCAGGCAGCTGGCCATAGGGGACATCTCCCAAAGATCTCCCCCGAAAACTAGTCAGTGAGGGTGATGTACAGGAAAGCAAAAGTTGCTGCACAGGCTCTGAGTTTCCCTAGCCAAAGTAATAATTTCTCTCGGAAGTATCATCTTGCTTCTTTGGATGTATTGCTTTTAGGCTGATGTGAGGCTGGGTCTGGCCCTCCCAACAGTGGCTGAACAGTGACAGCTGAAGGCTTAACAGTAATATGCTTAGTGTAATAAGATTTATTATTTTAAATGCCTGATTAAGAGCCCTAGGGACTGGAATCTTCCCTCTCACCAGGGCACTGGTAAGTACCCTGGCACTAGTGGGTAAGGCTTCCCTTCCTCCAGCAGCTGCTGGCATCCACCTCATCCCCATGTCTGACCTCCTTTTACATATAAAAAGGTGTTTTGTTCTGTTCCTACCACCCTTCACTGCTGGTGCTGGTTGGATCAGGGACCACCCTGACATTTCTGCCCTTTGAGCTGGATGGCCATGCTGAGTTGCCTCATCCTGGCTGGGAAGCAGGCTGTATGTGAGGGTACTTGTAACGCAGGGCTCTGGGGCACAGACCTTTGCATCCAAGCAGCTGTGCTCACATGGGGAATGGTGCTACAAAGCACCTGTGTATTGCAAAATTCGCCTCACTTGTAATGGTGCTGTGTGTAATATGCCCCAGACAGGGGCAGCAGGCTAAGAGTGAGAGGGGAAGGAAAATATGTTTCTCCTTCTAGCAGCTCAGCCTTCAAGTTCCCAGACAAAATATAAGATTCAGCTTGATGATAAAGTATATTCTACTAAATGCCTCAACTATATATTCAAACTGTACCAGAGAGTCAGACTAGAAATTTAGAAAAGATTTGAATCTGAATATTAAATCAGTGATTTCCCAGAAGGATGTTTTCTCAGCTTGTCTTATTCTCCAAAGAGATGGTATTCCCAAAGAACTAATTTTGTAACTAATGATCAGACGAAATAAGGCTCTGCTGATGGTTTAGAAGACCTAACTTAGCACTAGTTGAACACATAGAATTTGTCATTAGTAATAACAAAAAATTGTTTGAAGCTTTTTCATGGAATATGCATTTTTTCATTGAAAATGCACTTGTAAGTAAAATCAGTTTTTCTTTCAGTCTGTGAGGTTTGTAAAAGGTGATTATGCCCTCTGTAACCTGCATCAAAGGGGACAGTCTACCTTTCACAGAATGGTTTGGGTTGGAAGGGATGTTAAAGATCGAGTTTCACCCCCCTGCTATGGGCAGGGACACCTCCTGCTAGACTAGGTTGCTCAAAGCTTTGTCCAGTCTGGCCTTGAACATGCAAGATGCTTTGAAATTTTGTTGTAAGTGTGTATATTTAATCTCACTTTTCTCATTGGATGCCAGTGTGGGAGCGATGTGAGTAGCCCGCTGGCAGGCTGAAGCAGCTCGCAGCAATTGCTTCTTTCCTAACATGCCACTTTGGTTGAATAGTTGGAGAGCTTCCCTCCCAAAAGCATCTCCTTTTAGAAGCTGGTAATCGTTTGCTTAAATTCTTCCCTCCCAAGAGGGAAAAACATCTCTTGCAGGCATCTCTTGTTGCTAGCTCATACAAAGCGCAGCAGCCTGCGAATAATGCAGGTCAGCCCGGGGTGCAAAGTGGAACTAGACGGGTGTAAAAGGCACCGGCGTGTCTTGTGGGATGGCTGTAAACTGCTCCTTGGCTCTGTAAATCCTGCTTTGCTTTCTGTGGGACTGAGCATCATGGAGGGACAGGCACTTGGCTCTAGTGTTTCCTATGACTTGGCCAGAGGCTCCTTTGAGACCCCCGTGGCTCAGCGTTGGGGACACCGGTGGATCTTCTTGTCTTCAGCGAGCAGCTCCTCATGCACGGGAGGAGCTTGCTTAGGAGCTGCTTGGTTTGGATTTCTTTTTTTTCTTAATTTCCCCACCCATTGTCACTGTTTGCTGATGGCTTTTTATAAATTCGATTCCACTAGAGGGCAATGTGATCTGGCGTGGGGATAGGAGCGAGATGATGGCGTTGGGCCACCGTGGGCCCTGGCATGGTGTGGGGCTGAGCAAAGGGCTCAGCTCATCCCAGAGTGGGACCCCAGTGCTGGGGTGAGAACAGCTCCCATGTTGCTGCTAACCCACCTGGAGTGAGGCTGGCTGGTGGGTCCAGAGGCAGGAAAGAACTTGACAGTCAATGAACATCACTGAAAGGGGGGGGGGAAGCCCAAAGTAATGCTGAGCATTTCTGAAAAGGCAAAGAAAATGCGTGGGTGGGGGGGATAGCTGGCATGTATGTGTTCCTGCTGCGAGCAGAGGAGCCTGCTCTGGACATATCTTTCTCTTCCCTGCAGATGTCGAGGACGATTGCTGTGTGCTTTCAGCACTGGCCAGTGTGGCAGGAGGTGACAGTACCAGTCACAAGTTGTCTGTTCTCTTGCCCTCCCCCAGGGTGGGGGGGAGGTGGGTGCAGGGGGCACTTTGTTTTCTCAGGGTCTGGGGAATTGTATTTTAGACAATATATTGAATAGAAAAGAGGGTCAGCTTCCTTCCTGGTCTGGGTGGGGTAAGCTTTGTTATAACATCATAGCACTTGCTTTTGAGAACGTGTGACGCAGTGTGCCTTCTGCTGGGGGCCCAGAAAACTGTGAAAGCTGAGTTTCATTGTGGTTTTTTTTTCCTTTTTGCTTTTTAAGGATGTGGAGGTTAGCTGATGATCCATGCTTGTTACACATGATCAGGCACACCAAAACCTGTAGGAATGGGCCCTGAGGGGGATGGAGGCAGGGGAATGCTCCAGCCAGGAGACAAGCCCCACTGTGGGGTAGAGGACTGGGAGTGCCCAGGGCTGGCTGGGCAGAGAGGCGAGGGTGACAGGGTGCCTCCATCAAAGAAAAGCTCAGGGCTTTGCCAGCAGCAAGGGCAGGCTTGGTAAGCAGCTGTGGCAGCTGGCCAACAGCTGTATGGCATGGCTTCCCTGTCCCAAATGCTCTGGTGGCTGAGCAACACATCCCTTTTCCACAGGGAAAAGTGAGGAGGATGATGACCTAAAGGAGTCTTGATCTGCTCTAAATGAGGTTTCAGGGTTTAAGGCCAACACTCCATGCAAATTTCAGAGGGATGTGCCGCAGCAGTAGACTCTAATGTTCCAACAGTGCCTCTTGGCTTTGGTGTTCTCACTGTTCTGTCTGAGCCCCTGCTGTGGGCTGTCCATGCTGGGCTGACTGCTGTCCCCAGGGAAGGCTGTAGTGCAGTGTCAGGGGGGCCTGTGGGACTCTGCCCCTCTCCACACCTCTTGGTGGCCAAATACCTCTGGAGCCCAGGGGAGCCCTGGCTCTGCCCCAGGCCAGTTCCTGGGGTAGCTACAGCCAGGGCTAAGGGCTCCCAGTGGGGGAGGTGACACCACAACAGCTGCCTGTGCTACTGGAAATGGCACCTGTTAAATTTAATGTGGAACCTGCTGCAAGGTGGCACATCAATAAAAAATGGGAGTTGCTGACTTTGACATTCTCTCACAGGAAAACTGACCTTGGGAGATGATAAAATGCAGTTGTACTGAGGAGCTACCTAATGAAGTTTGACTTTAGTTATTCTAGGTTTTCTTCAGCTTTTGGTAGGTGGTCTTCACTGCATTAACACTGTAGTAGCTCTCCTCTCCTCCTGCCCAACACCTTGGGCACAGGCGTGTTGGTCTCAGTGACTCCTTCCAGAAGGCTGGCAAGAAAGCAATATTAATTCCAGTTCAGTACATTATGTCATTTTGTTTTTCTTCTGTTGTTTACCTTTCTTTAATTTTGCCTCTTCCAAATTTGGCTATGCAGAAATTTCCACTTCAACCCAACCTGTGAGCTTTTGGCAGACAGGCTTATTTAAAGACCTACAGCTGGAAGAAGTAATTGAGGTTCCACTGAAAATGCAATCTCTTGAATTAAGGCAAAAGTGCTAAATTTCAACTTAGTCTTATTTTATATCTTGGGTTCTGCTTCACACCTATGTAACATTTTACTGCTCATTGTGGAAACAGGGTGCTTAAATTCCCCTTTTCTTTTTGTGGTGGAAGCTCACAAAAGCATAAAAAGCTCCTGAAAACACATTTCCCTCCCTTCAAAAACCAAAGCTTATGAATGGTGTCTGTTAGTGTCAGGGGGGCATTATTTTTGGTTTTCTGCTAGTGGTTAATATTGGAGGTGCTGGGTAAGGCAGGATAGTCCCCAGCTCAAAAGCCATAGGGGAAAGGGTAAGTGGAGGAATGTGGGCAGCAGGTGTGGTGAGTGCCCACTGTACCCATGGCCCTGTGGTTGATGGGTGCTCTGAAAAGCAGAAGGAGCCAGCCCAATGGGGGGATGTTTCAGTGTGAGTTCAGTGTGTAGCACATCAGTGGCAAGTGATGGGTGTGCAGGTGCTGAAGGTAATGGGTGAGGAGAAAACTCTGGCTTCCTTTCTAGGAGTGTGGGCCAGGCTGGGTTTGCACCAGCCATATGGAGACCTGGAGCAGATACAATGAACCAGACCCACCATGGGAAGCCTGATCCTTTCCTCAAGTGTGTTTCTACCTCCATCTTTGACTCCTTGGTTTCCAATTCCCACCTCCATGGTGCTGCTGGTGGAACTTGAAGAGCATTTGGGAATCTCTTTTCTGCAGCAGGTCCTTGGGGCACAGCTGTTCCCAGGGCCCAGGGGGCCATGCCAGCAGCCTGGGTGGCCTCCCATGGTCAGGAGGGGTTGGCAGCACATGAAGCTGTGAGGACCTTCTGGTTACAAATACACCTATCTCCTTTGTAGAGCAGCACAGAGAGGCAAGGAGAAAGCCACCAGGCTGAGAGGTGCTTTATCTAAGCTGGCGTGGGGTATTCACCTTCTGTCCAAGCTCAAAGAGGGGAAACCTGCTTCCTCAGTGTTCCCCTCGTGAACTGGGATGCAGTCTGTCAGGTTTCAGGAGCTTGATTTAAAAGGCCTGCTTTTATTGTGTTCAGCTCCTGCTGTTGCCTGCTGTTGGAATGGGAAGCCTGGGTGCTCACGAGCTGATGGAGGTGACTCCACCCATGATGTCTGTCCTGTTCTTCTACTCCAAATGGTGTCAGAGCTCAGGCTGCACTTGGCAGAGCACAGCAGGGAGCAGGTGGTGTTAAAGTTTCAGGAAATACAGGTTAATTGTTTTTTCCTTCTTCTTTGGATCCAGCAAAGAAAATGAGCACTTTAAAAAGTTACACCTCCATTGCAGCAGACAGGTATTGTCCTTGTTTCACCAAGACCAGGGTGAGTTGCTTCTCTGTGCCTGGTTTTTGCACTGCTGATCTGAGCTTTGGTGCTTCTAGCCCTGAGACCCTGCTGCTCCTGGCAGACACCTGCTCCAGGTCTCCTATGGGCCTCAGAGCCCTAAATTTGCTGCCAGTGCTCTGCCCAGCCTTGGCTGTGGGCACAGGAGGGGAAACTGCATCTCCTCAAGAGCAATTTCCATGTTAGAGAGGGGAATTTTGGGCCTGGTTCAGGGAGAGGCTGTTTAAAACTAACACTACAGGTGCTTGGAAATATGTCCAAATTTCTTAAAAAGCAAGAAAGTATTGTGGAATCCTCAGAAAATCAGGTGATCAAATTTTTGTCACAGAAGAGCACTTCACACTGAGTCTTGCTCACTAACTTGCAGGCATCCTTCAACAGCTTTATCTTGTCACACTCCTTCTTCCCCCTCAACATTTCTAGAGGTTTTTCTGGGAAGAGTGGCCAAGGAAACTGCTGATGCTCAATGGAAAATTTAGAAACAACTTTGTTTCTCTGAATGAAAACTTCTTTGTTTTATAATTGCAGAGACAAACTTCATTCTGCTTTCCAGAAAAACTTCACTTGGTTAACTTTCTTTGATTAATCACTGCTGTTAAGAGGAAAGCGCTGCTGGTCTTGTCCCTATTGCTTCCGCTTACACCAGTACCTCATCTCCAGAATATGTGCTGTTTATCCTGTCTGAAGCCAGTTGTTACCTTAAAATTCTCCCTTTGGCTGGCTGGGACTACTGCTACCGTGTAATGAGCACAGTTAAACTATGCTGCTGCTTTTTGCTTTGTGCTCTGGTGCAGATTTGTCTGACTTCAACATCAGGAGCTGGATGAGAGGAGACCCATGAGCTTGGTTTGCTGGTGCAGCGAATCCCCGCTGCTGGAGGCCCGATAGCTGCTGCTGCTGCGAGTCCCTTGGTGCAGCACAAGCTCCCGCTGCATGTCCAGCTGGGCTTAAAACATTCTGACAAGCAAACTGTAATCGGCTGGCTTGATGCAAGATCAGATAGTGTTTGTCAGGGCTGCTCCAGCTGCATGGTTCATTGGAGATTACCCGTCTTCCCACAGCAGGCAGAGCCCCTGTGCATAGTACCCAGCTAACTGCAGTGCTTGGGGTAATTCGGTGTCCTAGTGTTTGTACCTGACCAGCACCAATTTTGTGCTGTGAGTGACCTGCTGGTGTTCGCAACNGGGGGGGGTGGGGGGGGGGAGCTGCTGACATGCTCTGGTAACCCAGTCCAGGCAAAGCTCTGCTTTGGGGTGGCTACTGGTCCAGACCTGGGGTAGGGCTGGGATGGTCCTCAGCCTCTCTGAACCCAGAGACAGCTGAGGGTTTATGCCCACTGCATATTTGGGGAAGCAGAGATGGTCTGTGTTTGCTCAGTGGACCCAGGGGAAGCTGTGTCCTAGGGAGCGGCGAGTGGGAGGCAAAGGGAAAAGCAGACAGCAGTTTAAAGGAGCCCTCTAGTATTAATTTGCCTGCCTGTGCTGTGAGGTTAACGAGGAGGTTGTTTGGGAGCTTATAGCACTGCTGCTGAATTGTGGCATTTGCTAACACAGATTTTAAATCAAAGGAGGAGAGAGAAAGAAATAAACTGAAACTTTTTTGTATTTTAAGAAAATAATTTAGATTTGGCGGTGCAAAAATGTGAACAACTTCATCTCTTTCAAAATATATTTTTAGAGAGTTTTATGTGCAAACCACCTCATTTTTGATTTTGAAATAAAAAGCACCCTACTTCTCACTGGGGCTGGCTCTGGCAATGTCCCTTGGTGACGCATTTGCAGTTGGCAGGGAGAGGAGGGAGAAGGTTCATGTGGGGTCAAACACATCCCCAGCGGGTGTTCCTCCAAGCGGGAAGAGCTGTGGCGCAGAGATGTGTCTGCGGTGGCTCATTGTCCTCAGAAAGGCTCCGCGGGGCTGGGGAGGGACAGTAGTGTCCCTCTGCCAGCTCTCATATATGTTCAGCAGAGCCCTTCTCTGGTCCTTGCTCCCACTGGCTCTGTGTGGGCTCCTCGTAGTTTGATGAGGGGCTGTGATGAGTGGGAGCAAATCTTCTAAAGCATCTATGCAGTCTGGTGCTCACAGCAGTGACTCTGCTGGGGGCTGTTCTCAGCAGAACAGTGCTTTGGGTATTTCTTCCATGGAGTTTACCATGCCTGTACACATACCTGCTATCCCCCATAGCCTTTATAAGCAGCCTGGGAAGAGACAAACCTGGGTGTTACAGGCAGGGCTGGCCAAAAAAACAGTTCTGAGTGTCAGCACTTTAAGTGCCTGTGTTCCCCTTCCATGTTCTCAGATGGATCGTGCATAAGAGAAACATGACTGGACAACTGCTGCTGGCATTGTAAGAGATGTCTCAATATTTTCTAAATTAAAAAAAAAATAGTCTACTTTTCTTGTTCCAAATGTGGGTTTTTTTTTTTATTTTTTTTTAAGTGAGTTAATTTTCTAGGTGATTGCCCTTGCACCAGAGAGTTAATCTTTCAGTGCTGGGCACAGTCAGGGTCTAGCCCAGTAGTGGGCCTTTGGTTGCTCTGATGGTACAAACTGTGATGATCAAGAGGAAAAATGACAGTGGTGTTGAAACAAAATGTACTGAGCCAGACCGGTTTTCCTTGCATTTTGTTTTCTGACACTGGCAGAAATATTTGCCTTGGCATTCCATGCTGGGACAAATACCCCTGAGGCAAACAGCTCAAAGGTGTTTTTGGGAGGGGAAATTTTCCTCCCGAGGAAAGGGCACACTTAAGAGTGGGAGTACAGAACAAAAGCCCTTGGACCTCTCCCTCCATCTCCTCTCCCACCAATGGGCTGGGTTCTTCAGGAGCTGCAAGCCCTCTTCTCCTCCCTTCTTGACTAGAGCCATCACAGATACTGGCTTTTTAGCATCTGAATCATACAACCTGTCAATGACCTGAGCTATTTGGAGATTTGGGAACTTGCCACCAGGATGCAGAGCAAGACTCTGTTTACAAGTTACCCTGCTGCTGTAACATATATTGTTGAGGGCAAGCAGCACGAATAGCAGCTCTGAGATTAAATGCTTCTGTACAGCTCCTTTCTCCTCTGCAGGGAGAGCTGCACAGACTTCAGCAGAGCTGCCCGGTGGCCAGCATTTTGGGTGCAGTTCCAGCTGCGTGTGTCCGAACCTGGATGGTCATGATTTGGGACCATGGCACAAGAATTTGCTGGAGATGGTGGGGAAGGAAGGCAGAGAGCATGGCTGTGCTTGCAAGATTGTGTTGGCAGGACAAGCTGCTGGTAATGATTTGACCTCTTTCTCTTAATTGGCAGGCCCTGGTTGGGGCGATTGTAATTGTGGTGGTTCCTGGCTGATGCTGAGCTGTGCAGGGTGGCAGACATGCACGTAGCGTGGGGCTGGAGATGGGGCAGCTTTCTCAGCGAGGATGTTTTCATGTGGGTTGCCAGAGCCGGTGCAGAGCTCTGGAAGTGCTGGGTGGCCTCTTTATTCTAGGAGGGTATTAAAGGCAATCCCAGAGGGGAAAATGCCAGAACAGGGGGGTTAGGAAGGCATGGAAAGGGAACAAGGGGGAAGGGAGGCAGAGAAGATGTTTGTCAGGGGCCTAATTAGCATGAGTGAAAAAATGATGATAGGGTGAACAGAGAGGAAACACTGTGAAGGAAGGGAGAGCTGTGTGCATGGAGAGAGCAGCTGGTGGAGAGAAACCACATGAAAGGCAAGAAACCTGAAGCAGGAGAGGAGCAGAGAAGGGGAAACGGGAGGGGATAGGGGGAGGGCAGGAGGATTAATTGTTGTGAGGGACTTTTTCAGCAGAAGAAAATTAGGGCTAGGGGAGATGGAAACCTGTGGAAAACAGAGGGGAAACTGAGGGAGGAAAATCTGTGCTCTTATATTTCTCCTCTCCTGGGAGAGAAATTGTTTTCAGGATATCTGTGCACTTGGTTACACTAAGAGGAAAACCTGGACAGTCAAAGCAGGAAAAAGAGGACCAAGGTCCGTAAGGAACAGAAAAAGCTGAAAGGAACAGAAGCAAACTGTAAAGCTGTTTATTGAGGAGAGACTGCAATTGGATTTTCTTTTCCCTACTAAGCGCAGTAAAAGTGAGTTCAGCTTCCCTTCTCTCTCTGGAGCAACACTAGGGCAACTGTTTTGCAGTACCTCTGTTGGTTACGCTGCTGTTGGGTTACATCCACGCTATGCACATGTGAGCAGGGCTTGTCCATGGAGCTTTCTTTTCTTCCCAGGCTCATCCTGGGGGCTTCCCCACAGTGGGCACCAGCTGCACTTAGGTCTGTCCCCCTTATACCAGCCACAGGGCTCAGAAAGCAGCATGGAGTGCTCTGCCTCATGAACTGCGCCTCAAGGAAGATAAACCTCTGCAGCAGCTTCTCCTGCTTCATCTTCTAGATATGTGCCAGGTGAGAGCTCAGTTTTAGTTACTGAGAAATAAACTTCTTCACATCCCCTTTGGAGCCACTGCTGTTGAACTGTGCTGGCGTGCAGTGCTTGGGGCACTGAGTCCCTGGATGCATCTGTGGTGTCCAGAATATGCAGCTGGGAAAGAAACGCAAACCGGGGAGAAGCCCAAACCACAGCGCCAATGGTGACCCTTTAGACATGGCTGTGGTGGGACCATCTCTGCTATTGGGCAGGCATAAGACCAGGGTGCATATGGGTCTCTTCTGCTGCTTGGTTTCTTTCTGCAATATCCACCCTCTATAATTCTGGTGACATGGGTGCATCATGTATAGAGGTGTCTGTTGCTGTTCTTGCCCAGTTTGCACAGCAACGCCAATGTGCTGCCATAGACAGAGGAAACTCAGATCTGATTCAAGAAAAAGTTATTGGCTGAACAGGTACAGGCATAGCCTCATGGCTGGGTGCATCCAAAACAGCACTGAGTAGCCTGGGAGCTGGATTGTGGGGGGGGGTTATTTTAAATGTGTGTGTTTCTTTTTTTTTTTTTTTAAACTTCATTTTATGTATGTGAATTTTTGACAGACCTGGTGAGAACATTTAACAGCTTTCACATCACTTAAAACACATCCCCCTTTTATCTTACTGTAACAGGGTTTTTGGTAAAACAGAACAAGAACTATCCATGTAGCCTATCAAAGATGTTCATGGAAAGGGTCCTTCTGTGAAGTATAAATAGTTTTGCATTTTAGTGCATTTCTGGGTAGCTTTTGGTTCAGTGTGAAGCTTGCACTCAGAGAGGGGAAAAAAACAAACTTGTTAAGCAGAAGTAATTATCAAAATAATGAGGCCATAATACAGGTCCAAATCCTGCTCTTTGTCATGATAGGAGCTGTGAAGTTGGGGATATGAGTACAGTGTCGTCCTATGTATACCAGTGCCCTGGGCAGAACTCCAGTAGCTGCCAGGCAGCATTTATCTCTGGAAGGAGGGCAGTGGGGGGTCCCCGCTCCTTTGCTGCTAGCCCCCGGCAAAGTGATGCTGTTTTGCTGCCCTTGTTGCTTGTCCTTGATGCAAAATGTATGCCACTATGCAAACAGGGCTTTGCCTTTGAGGGAGGGAAAAATCCAGGACTAGGCAAAATGGAAAGCAAGGTGATTGCGGACAAGTAAAGTGAATCCTATCTGAGGACATAGCACCCAAGGCCATCGCTGTCACTTATGAGAGAATCCCTCTTATATGGGCATCTCTGCTGTAATATAACTGTGCTTCAGGCAAAAGGCACAGTCTAATTTGGCAACAGATAAATGCTAAGTGAAACTTTTGTTTATTTTTCTTAGCTTTACATCTCATAACTGGAGAGGCTGTGTTTCCTCCACAAAAAAAAAATATGAAAATTCAATTACATTGAAATGGCTGAAAGCTAAAGAAAATTAAAACTGAAAAGTCTCCTACTTTTCTAAAAATTTCAAACAACACTCTGTTTTAAACTTTTCTTCTTTTTATTCCATTTTAGTTTATTTTTATTCCATTTTAGTTTATTTTTATTCCATTTTAGTTTATTTTTATTCCATTTTAGTTTATTTTTATTCCATTTTAGTTTATTTTTATTCCATTTTAGTTTATTTTTATTCCATTTTAGTTTATTTTTATTCCATTTTAGTTTATTTTTTATTAAAAATCTTAACACCGTGGTTCAGCACCAAACCAGGTATTTAATTTCACAACAAACTGAAGTGCCAGTAGCAATAATACTCATATTAATAGCTATTCTCATAATACAAAGAAAGGGACATGCTGAGGCTGGAGATTTTGTTTTGAAGGGATGTCTCATGGACAATTTGGTGACAGCAGCAGGAACACAAGTGCATGTGATGGTTCACCTCTGTCGTTGGCAGAGTAAGATCATGCAGTCAATTGTACAGTCACTGGCCTTACAGACAGTGTGGCCCTTCTGGGATGGAATAAGGAAACTACAGTCCCTCCTTTTCTGCCTTTAACAGGAGTTCAAGACTCTGGACCATACTGATCCCCTCCCTTTTCTCCCTCCAGTTATAGGAGGCTAAGGTGACTTTGCTTGGTGGAAAAAAAGAAGGGGAAAAAAAAAAGTCCCAAGACCCAAGAAAAAATATCAGACTCACTCCCCCAGCTGAGTTTGTTTTTTTAATAAGGTGATGTTTTGAGGCAAGTACATGATAACCTGAAACTGTAGCGGGCTGGGGAGTTTAACTGTTTTAGCAGGCAGATGCAGAGGGGTGGAAGGATGTGGGGATCTACATATAGCCCTGCTGCCTGTATGGACTGAGACTGTGATCATCATAATGAGCTGGCGGGTCCCTGACCTCCTCTGCCCAAGGGTGCAAGCAGGGAGCAGTCTCCCCTCGGCTCTGCCTGTTGGCTTCCCTTTTAACATTTTTATTTCCTGTGTTGTGGTGGATGGGTTCACAGGCAGGACCTCCTGTCAGACATCAGTTGGGGACTGCAAAGCAAGCTGGATCAATAGTCTCACGGTTGTGAAGTCCTTTTGATTAGTGTGGTGTCCTAGTGGCCAGATCCTGTTGTCATATCAGCTGCCCTTTGCTGGAGGTATCAGACTGAAGTCAGGCTTGACCTGTCTCAGAAATGATAATGTTTTCTATAACATCTTGTTATTGGAAACTTCTACTTTGTGTCAGGCACAGACAATAGATGTGTTGTTTTCCATCGGCCAGAGGAGAAGCAGCTATAGATATCTCCCCTATGCAAATCTGCACAGCCAAGCGAAGAGCACAGCCACTTATGGGGTGTCACAGTCCCCTCCCAGCTGCCCAGAGAGACCTCTCTGGTTTTCTGGTCAAGAATCATTGTAGAGCACATTTACTTTACTCTTCCCACCCTATCTTTAGAAGGAAAATAATTTGTAAAGGCCAAAACATGCTTCAGTCCTTTTCTGCACATTGTGCATTTGAACTGTGAGGTTACGCCTGGATTCTCCTCGGGCTTTTGCTGGGACCATGATGTTCATGGAAAGCTCAGTTATCACACGTGTACGTGGGAGATGAGACCTGAAGACAAAAACCACCCAGCATTACAACACCTGGAAGAAGCTGCAGGAATTGCACAGAGCCCAGCTGCTGTGCTGGCATGGGAGCTGGGGCCAAGGCCACTGCTTGCTGCGGCGGCACCAGCTCTGCCCTCACTCTGGGAACTCTTGGCGTTGGGAGAGTGCTTCACCACCCATTTTATAACTAAAGCCCGAATGATTACATTCAGCCTTTGACTTTGTGGTTCCCTTTATCTGCTCCTTCAGACGGCGTTGCTCTGAGCGAAACCCACTGGAGGTTACTCAGACCCATCTCTTTGGTGGCCGGCAGCCTGTCCCCCTCAAACTGCTGGCCAGGCAGGATCCCTCTCAAACACTGGGTGAATAACAATGGATATATACACTGTGCCTGGCCTTATAAGGAGAGAAAAAAAAATTTTGCTGTGCTACTTGATTTTATTTTTGTTGTTACCTTTGCAAGCACGCGCAGCTGTGGGGCTGTACGACAGGACACAGGCTGTGCTGTGAGGTGGGGTTTTAACTGCTCAAAATAGAGAATCTTTCACCATTTTGATCAAAAGCATTCTTAAAAACAAGGAAAACTTTAGCATTGACTTGAAGTGCAGAGCATTTCATGGTTCAGTTTGCCCCTGGGGTCTATTTAGATGCCCACTGGCCCTGCAGCAGAGGCAGGCCCCGGGCTGCCCACCTCTGGCAGAGCTGGGACCTTCTAGCCCCACTGCTACACAGCCCTTTCCCTCCACCAGAAGGTGCTGGCATGTCCTGATAATCCCATCTGTTAAAAGTGCTTGATGTAATTGAGGAAAAATGCTGTATTTATCTTTTGCTCATCTTAACTCAGTCTGAAGAAAAGGCTCTGCTCTTGTTGCTTGGCAGGGATGTTGTCCAGGAAGGTTAACCATAGAGGATGTTTATACGGTAACCGAATTTCCCAAGGAGGGAGCTGGGCGGAGGAGATGTCTCCTCCAGTTGTCATTTTGATTTCCTGTCTTTAAATGATTGGCCTTAGCCTTTTAGAGGGAATACAGGAGTGAGCTGTGCTGGATGTGTGCTTCACCATCATGGTGGTGTGATGTGAATAAACTGATGCCTCTGGCCCCGCTCAGGGAAGCCCTCACAACTCAGAAGCCCAGCATCTGACACAGGTTGGGTGGTCCTGTCTTTGGAAAACAGCCACCTGCTGGAAGGCCCCTTCAGTTTAACGATGGGGAGGGGTGTATCAGTGATGTGAGGGACTCGTTCCACCTTTAGTGCTGTCTAGTGTGGTACGTGACCAGTAAGAGCTACAGGGCAACTGATGCAGTTCCTCCATGGGCTCCTGGGCCTTCTTCCACGCTCACACTCATGCAGCAGTTGCACCCAGCACTATAGCAACACCCAAACCTCTTATGGGTCTCCAGTGGTGTCATGTCAACCTGCTAGGCAGGAACTTGGATGGACAAAGTGATGCCATCTTGCTGGAAGCAGGTGCTGGAATAGTGCTATTTTGCCTCCAGGTGCCCAGACAAATTTATGCACCAGCCCAGCCTCCTTCCCCATTCTGAAACTCCTAGAGATATTGCTCCATAGCTTTTCTGCAGAAGGCATCATGGAGAGGTCGGAGCATAAGCAGTTTGGAGCATAATTCCCTATCTGAAGACATTGGGAATGATTTGGAAGATAGGTGTGAACCAGTAGACTGGAAGGGTCATTCCTGCTTCTATGGTACTGGATTGAGGTTGGGAATAAGGGGCTAGCGAATGCATGCCTAACACAAAGGACTGCATTCAGCACTGACCTGCATGGTGTGCAGCCCTTCAATGGGCTGGTGTGGAGTGCCAGTCAGCTCCCAGTTTGTCCCCAGTGAAGATGTTATTCTAGTTGGGCTCTGTTGTATGGCATGGGCTTTGCTGCATTAGTGAGAATGGGATCTGAAATGCCTATATAGGAGACACTGCACACAAACAAAAGTAATTTTTCTGGTTTTCTTAATTTGACCAGTGCTTCTGGGAAAAAAGTACTCCTGATGGTGATTTCTATCTAAAATTTCTGCTAGGTCGCTGCATCCTGCTGTGTCCTGCCCTGACCCTACTTTGTTTTCAGCTGTTACCAGCTGTCCTTTGCTCTTGTCTTTGTGAACTATGCGAAACCAAACAAGAACAAGTACAGTGTGAAAGTGTGAATGGCCTGTGCTGCAGACCTACCTCGGGCTCTGTCCAAGAACAGAGGCCCGCAGTCAGAGGCTCTGGAGACATGCCCTGGGCGAGCTCCAGTAGAAGACATTTTCCTCTGCACGCCAGCAAACAGAGTCTCACCTGCACGGCTGAGGGGCACCAAGCTCCTGGCACTCGCTAAAGTGGCCAGTTGTGCGGTCAGGGCACAGAAAGGCAGAGCCTAAAGGTGAATTTGTGGTTTCCGAAAGGACAGTCTGGATTTCTGGGCAAGCAGCACCTCTGCTGCTCCTGCCTACTGAGCAGCCTGCCTTCTTCCCAGGGCAGCAGGGAGGTGGGGAAGCTCCTCCTTAACCTTCTCATGTAATGCAGCAGAAAGTCTGTTATTTCAGCTTAGGCTGGACTTCAGACAAGCTACCCAAATCTAGGTCTGTCTGTCTGCAAGAAGTGTTAGTTGGCCCTTGTTCGCTTGGCTTTTTTTTCCCTTTTGTTTTCCCCTCTTATTTTCCTTCATACCAGGTAGGAGGAGCATTTGAATCCCCAGCAAATTAGTGCAAGACAGATTTTTATCAACACCTAATGTACCTTCTGCTCTACTGCAGTCAGAAGAAGCCAGCAGAGGAACTGCACTGGCTCGGGCTGCCTTTCTTGTCTGTGCACACCAAGGTTGGAGCCGGCAGCCTGCAGGCAGTGAGGGCAGCCGCTCGTCCTCCTGCCTGCTGCAGCTGACTCGTGCCCTGTGCTTCTGCTGCCTCTGCCTTTTCCTCTGACAGACACCTGGATTTCTGTCCATATATATGTGTTTTTGGTGTGTAGCAGAAGCGATGTTAAGCTTACCTTTGGGTGATGGTGGGTTTTTTGGTATGGTGGTCGTTTTACTTCTCTCCCTGCTCTGCAACGGAGAGGAAGTTGACTGAGTGTTTATTACATTTTGTAGATCGCATATGCCCATCTACAGCATATGTTTACAACTAATTTATAGAGCCCTATAAAGGGGCTTACAGACATTATATTTAATTAATGTGGCAGAAATAATATCATTGTAGTAACTGCCTGGCCTTTAGAGGTAAAACTCAGTGCCAAAGATTCCCAGATGAATCATCCCAGATAAGAACCAGAAATGACACAGGCCATATATTGTATGGCGAATTTGTTTGGATTGGTACCTTTAGGGTATTCAGCCTTGCCAAGTCTCTGCGGTGCTGACACAGTTTATTACACATTTTCATTTATTAAGAGATTATTTGACTACAGTTTGTTGTTTTATTGTACAGCAGGTGATAATTTTACACTAAATTAACTGTAACATCTCTGTTAGGAATAGGCCGAAGAGGCTTCTTGCTATGATGCTAAATACTAAGTAATGGCTTTTATTCATCAAGGGAGTAATTTACTCTCATGTGCAGGGCTTGAACAAGACTCTCCACCAACCTGTTATTAGTCTGTGCGTGTGTGTGGTTCAGGTTAGGGTTAATGGGTCTTGTGCCAATGCAGGCTGCCTCTTCGAACCAGATCTCTCTGCTAACATCAAACAGCTCGCTACTTTGAGGCTTGATGGTTCAAGGCTACCAAATCTGCACGTAGGCAGGCAAATGGACACCGAGGTCTGGAGGTGGGTGATGCTCCTCATGTCAGCCCAGGAGTTCAGCTTTTAGCATCAGAAGAGTTTACAGCTAGGCAGCAAAAACGTGAAAGCTCCTAGCACAGTTTGGCTCTTCAGTAAAATAAAAAGATGCTGTTTCTGTTCCTGGCTTAAATATTTGTTATTTCAACCAAAGAAATAATTCAACTGGAAAACAATTTTGAAACCTTTTAAAAAAATAAAGCAAAAAACAACTACTAACCCCATTTTTTCCACAGAAATTAACAACTTTCAAAGGAAAAATATTTATTCAAAAGCCCTTTTTTCCATTTCAAATAGATTACAGATTAAAATAATTTGACTATCCCTTAATGAAGTCCATTATACCAGACTAGCTTCATAGTCTGTCTCACACAGATACCGTTAAGTTAAGCTTTGTGTTGGGAGATGGGAATTCCATGCCAAATTGAATTGGGGACTGAAGCAGGAACAATTATGGCTGCAAATTATTAAAGCTTTGCTATATTGGAAATCCACAGCATGCTTACAGTGGTAACTTACTATTAAGAAGAACCATACTACAAAGCTAAAAATAGAGGAAAAAAATCAGAACCATATTGCTTTGATCATATTTCCATGTTTAAAGGAAGTAATCATTGGCAAAATAATCCCCTTCCCAACTGCGCTGTGGATTAGCTTTGGTTACTGCTAACATTTCCTTTATACAGAGCACATCAAGGGAAAAATAATCAATTAAAATCTAGGGCTGGGTAAGTAATTCATAGTAAATAATTTACTTGAGGGAACCCCCTGACACACACCTGCTCTTTCTCACTTATGACCTTTCTGCAAGCAAACCCTGACTTTCAGCACGCGATGTTGGTGAGCAATAACTTACTGAGCAGTTAGCTGTGAGTTACACACCCGTGTTCTGACTGGACAAGCAGGCAAAGTGTTATATTTCTAGCTGCTGGAAGGATCATCAGAGCTCCTAAATTATGTCTCCAGTGGTTTGTTGGGGGTTTTTTTTTGTTTGTTTTTTAAAAATTATTATTAGTTATTCCAAATTGTATTCTGGGGAATATTTTCTATGGTTTATTTTAAATTTTGCTGCTCAAAGATCATTCTGCAGCAAGCTTGTTAGCTGGAGTGCTCATGGAAAGCTGCCACCAAAGCTGTGTGCATCCACACTCAGGGAATATGAAAAATTATTCCTAATGATTTTTTTGCAGTATTCCTCAGCTCCAAAAGCATTGAGCATGCTTGTCTGTTTTATTTGTGTGGGGGTGTTATTGTTTTTTGATGAGGGAATGTGGGACAATGTAAATGGCTGTTGTCTGTTTTCCTTTTGGGAACGACATTGGGTTTTCCCCCCCTCTCCCCAATTTTTTGGAGCCCTTGTTTTCTGCAAAGGGAATGTACAGCAAATTTCTAGCACATCCTTAATGAGGGTTTGGTTGTTTTTCATGGGCAAGGGCAATGCCAGCATATGAAACAAAACTTCTGGACCCCAGGTCTGGGAACGAAGTGTGAGTGGGAGGCTCTTCCAGCACATCCCAGCTCAGTTATGAACATTTGGGGAAACAACCTGCACACCTGAGAGTGGAGGAGGTGCATGGCACCCTATGGACACCAAAGGCACACCTGCACAGAAGCTGTGCTTGAGAATGAATCATGTGCTGGATAGCTTACAAAAGCTCCTGCTTCTAAAGCCACCAGCAAAAAAAGATGAGCAAATCTGGGAATAAACTGAGACTGAAACACATCTTTTGTGCATATTAAACATATCTTTTGTGCACAGCTGAGTATTTAAATGCATTTGATCCTTTGAAGGAAGTTTCACTCGGTGCATTTTTAGAGGGATATCATCTTGTGCCTGAACTGGAAGCTGCAGGTGCCTTCTGCCCTTGCCTCTGTACAAGCCCAGTGATGTACTCCTTGATGGTTTTTAGCTCTTTCATACCTAAAGCTGGCACACAACAGCATAACATGAGCTTGTAAAACCCTGAGAGATCCCTAAGTGGGGGCTGTTCTGCAAGGGCCCACTGAGATTACAAAGTCCTGTGTGTCCAGACAGGATTGCTAACAGTGAGGTGAGGCAGCGTGACTGATGTGAACATTGGCTAGATCGTGTCTATTTTTAACAACCAGCAGAATTATTAGAACTGCTACTGTTATCACCAGCAAGGATAAAAAAAGCCTAAAAGGACAGGGCTACTGTGGGACATCCTATACAAAGTGATGCTTGCAGGTTGCACCACAGTATATGCTATTATGTTACATTTTTACCCTTCTAGCATCGCTGCAGCCCGTTCAAAGAACAGTAAGTAAAACCTGAGCTGCTGATAACCACTTTACAAATGAAAACCCTGATTTTATTTGATGGCCTAAGACTTGAGAAGAAAATGGGGGAAAAAAACAGAACAGAATAAATTTTATTAGTGGAGGAGATGCAGCAGAATAATTACAATTTCTGGAGCAGCATAAGAAAGCTCAAAAAGAAACAGCAGCTTAAATTTTGATTGTCTGTTTGGGGTGATAGTAAAGTCAAGAGTGCCATTTCCAGTCTAAAATCCCTATATCCAATACCAAAAAGAATTAGAGCCTAAGCAAGGATTTGAATACAAATGTCTTCAACTCCAGCTCACCACAAAATTGAAGGATCTGTTCCAGGAAATGCAGTATCCGCATGAAGAGACCCCCCTAGATCTCTGCCTTTGAAGCTTAAGTTTTAATTTGGGATTAAAAAAAAAAACTTGCACAAGACCCTGCAGAAGTCTGACATGACATCCTGGAAGAGATCCTGTGTCGCTGCTAGCTTGAGCAGAGCTGGGTTGGAGGTTTCGCCACCTGCCTGCCTCAGAGAGGGAACACTGCCCATGGTGATGCTGCTGATGTGAAAGTGATTCAGCTGCAGACATGGAAAGAAGTGCTGAATCCAGGACAGGCAGGATGGCACACGGGCTGGCTGAGCCCCAGTCATGCTAGTTTGAAAGGCACATGGTTTGGGTTAAGGCTGGCCTCCCTCTGGCCAAGTGCCTTGCAGATTATGGATGATGTGGGCTTTGCATGGGTAATTTTTTTTTTTCCTTTTGTTGTAAGGCAACCCAGAAGACACCATCACGTATGATGTGTGCATTTTTCTTGTATCTGTGTTTCATTTAGTCAAAAGAGCTTCCTTAGCAGCCCAGATACACTGGGTGACCCCTTCTATTATTCTCAGTGTTGTGCAACATTATTATTTTGCTTGTCCTCTTTTATGTATAGGCTTGAGTGCACTTAGAAACACCAGGCACAGCTCATTCATTTAGGGACATCTGAACTGGGATAAAATAAGCTAGCCGTTAGCTTTTACCATTGTGCCTTTACCTCCTAGTGTAGACAGAGGTGGCAGTAGGGTCATCTTCAATAAGCAGCCACAGGTGGCTCTCTCAAACAAGATGCCTCAGCACTGGAAGTGCTGTGTCCCAGCAGCGGTGATGGCAGGTCCCAGGATGCAGGGGATGCTGCTAGGTGAGCTGCTCTGGAGCTGAGGCTGGCCCATAACTCCAGCGCTGGGCAACCTGGCTCTGGGTTTTGTGGCCTCTGAGGTGTTTTCCCTGGGTGGTTGTCACAGAGCCAGCAGCACCACGAGGCTCTGCCCTGGGGTGGCAGTGTGGAACCACTGACCAGCCTCACTGATATTCCAGCTGCCCAGTTGCTCTGTAAGCAATTTCAAGCTTGAGTTTTGTTTTTATTTAGCCCATTCCATAAAGTATTCACATATCAAAAATACCTAAAATCCAACAACACCTGAAGAGATTTCCAGAGAACATCATTTTCCATTTGCTCTTGCTGGGCAGGATCCCTTGTGCTTCTGCCTGTGGTGCGGCAGTTTCCATTTTAAGCTCTGAGGTTCCTGGGCTAGTCCTGGCTACAGGAGCCTGTCCAAAGTAGCAGCCTTCTAAGCCTGGTTCATGGACCACTTGCAAGTTCTGCTCCAGGGTGAGTGCACACAAATTCACTGGCCTTGTTCCTTGTCTTTCCGGAGCTACTTGTGCAACTGAAGATTAGTTTCTGAGTGATCCCACTGTGCATCGTGAGTCTTGCAGGGAGACACTCCAGTACAAACTGTGTTAGTAAAAAGATTTAGTAAATCATGTAAGGGTAGATGACTTCATTTTAGCCAGGGAGAGAACACGTGCATCACAGCTCAGCTGTGGGCTCAGAGGGCAAGGAAGCCTTTGGTGAAGGACTGCTGTTTGGCAGGCAAGGGTTGTAATTTTTTCACCTGGAAGAGCTGCATCTTCCCAAAGAGGGAAGAGCTTCCAAATCCCTCCTGTGAGCACTGGAAAACATTTTGAAAAAGTTTTCCTTCTTCAAATAAAGAACCCGTTAAGTTTTCTGTTCCTCTGAGTCCCTGTGTTTCCTATTCCCAGAGGCATAACATTGAGCCTAATCACCACCTAGAACAACTGAGGCCTTTATTTTGGTGTAAAGTTGCATGAAAAAAGAAAGTCTCCTGCGTATACAGCTGTAGCACTTGCATGATTGTAAGAAAAATGGAGGATCCCATGGCTGATTTCCAAGACTGCATCTTCCTTTTTCCTACAATGAGTGTGGTACATAATTTACACATAGGTAAGGAAATGTGAAAAGCTGATTTTTTTTTTCTTTCTCTTTGTTTTCACTCAGTTGAAGAAGGGCTGGAACTCCAGAAAGCTGAGATAAGAGCCCTACTCTTTCCTTGGTGCAGTGAGCATGATATGGAGGGTGGAGAGGAATCAAGGTACAATCAAAAGGACTTAGCTGGGTCTTTCCAGCAACTACCAAAAAAAAAAAAAGATATCTTCTCCCTTTCCTGTTCTGAAAAGGAGGAGCATGAGAGCCGTGGTGTGAAACACGCAGTGGTGTCGGAGGCAATCACAGCCTCAGTCACCCAGGTACTCACCTGCACCCAGGACTGTGGCAATAAACTGCTGATTACAACCAATATTATAAAAATTCTTCCCTGGATGCTGTAGACACGTTGATGGTTTTGCATATCTCAAAGACTCATTGGGCGATGACATATTTCCTCTTTGGGTTGACTCATGAGCTGCTCCTCCTGGTTGCTATGAAAGTTGGAAGCACTTTAACGCTGCCTGCTGCAAGTACACTGCGTGAAAAGAGAGAAAATCTCTATTATTTCTGGATTCACTGTCTTGACCCCTTCACTTTTGCCTTTGGTGAGCTTTGCCACTTTGACATTTATTAAATAGCTCGTTAGTGGCAGAAGCAGCAACAATAAAATTTGTGTACATAATTTAAAGCAAACAATCTCCTCTCTTAATCCGGCCTTCAGGGCCTGACGTAAACAACCGCATTTCAAGGGAACGCTGCTAAGAAAAGAAAAGCCTGTCCTGTGCTACTCTTTTTTAAGCCATGAGACAAAATGTTTAACAGTCTAAAAGCTCTAAGCCCTGAGCTCTTTTGGGGAGATAACAGCTCTGTTAATTAGATGATCAAATATTACTTTGTTAGTAAATTCTCGCATTGGTCTGGCATGGCTTATATATGAGACATGACTTTCTTCTTTTGAGCATTTATAGTGGAATTTTCCCAGTAAGTTATTTATTGTAGTTACCACAATTCTCAAATTTGTATATTTGCATCAGTGTTCTGTGTTTATGGCCTGGCTCAGGGTATTTATCTGTGCCAATTTTTAGCAGCTCTTGGGAAAAAAATAAAAGATCTTTTCATGCCACTGTTTCAGACGTTGCTTTCTGTCACTCACCAGGAGAGGAGAGGCTGGTAGATCTGCGTGCTTGAGCTCATCCCGAGTTAGCACCACACCAGCACCTGGGCAGAGGGGAAAGCGAGAGGGCAGAGGCTGGATAAAGCCATGAGGGCAGCTGACAGGGAGACCAGGAGCTGACCCAGCTGCCCTGCCACTGGCTCCCGAGCACAGTTTATATGGGGGTGGGCAACATCTCCTGCTGCGTCTGCTTGCCCTGCCGCATGAACGGTTCAGTTGCCTGCGAGGTGCTTAATGGCCAGAGCTTACAACCTAGGGGCTTAAGGGAAACTAGAATCACTGCTGATCCACCTTGAAATGTGGGCTGTAGGGAGAGTGCTCAGGGGTGGGCAAGAGTCGGCCTGAGGAGCCAGAGGGACGAAGGCAGGGCTCTGCCAGCAGAAGTCACTTGGCCCTCGTGTCAGCACCAGGCCATCTTGCAGGGACGTGGGCTGCCCAGATTGAAATTGCTGGTGGATTTAAATCAGACCTAGCATTTCACAATGCAATCTGTCCCTGTAGTTCTCTACATTTATATATTGTACAGCTTCACAGCCTGCAGTACTTTTAACACATAATATACATCTTTATCTCGATGTGGGATAGACACCAATTAACACTGCTGGTTAATGAGGGCACAGTCAGCTTGCATAACCTTGAGCCACTGAGTGCACACAGTTATGTATGAATGAGAGGTTAACTGCAGATGACAGCTCATTTCTTTTTGTTCTTCTGCCCAGAACATCCTGCCAATGCACACATTATAAATAACATGTTCTTGTGATGGTAAGGGGGGCATTTCAGAAGTGAGTGTAACTGCTTTGTTTAGGAGTGATTGCATGACATTTGGGGTTTCAGCCTTAATACCACCTACTGCCCTGGCTGCTGGGATCAGCTGTTTCCCCCGCAGGATCTCCGCTGCTGGTACCCCTGACCACAGGCTGGTTCTGCTTTCTGGATTAGAAAGTTGAATGTAAAACAGACTAACTAAAAAACCTAAAGAAAAGGGCAAGTGGCATTTTTGATGTGCTTGAGGCACCCGTGCCCATCTGACTCAGTTCAGTACTCACAGAGCAGTGTCATTCACTATTCGTGTAAATGCTCACTTGCTCACCCACCCCCAGCCACGTTAGATACTGCTTTTCCACGCAGAGCACCCAGCCAGCAATAGAGCCCAGCTAGCATCACGCTATCTCCACTCTCCAACAGATTATTCCACATCAGTGTTCTTTCTGTGGGGAATATATTTACTTGCTGTAAGGAGCCATCTAGTGAGGGTTTACTGCACATAAAACTGAAGTAACCATTTCTTTACTGTGTTCAGGCAACACCGAAAGAAAAAGTGCTCTTTTTTTCCCTCTTCCCCTCTCTGTGTGCTCCTGCTGCACTTGAGACACGGGTAAAGCAAACAGCTTGAGCAGGTGAGGCTGTGTGGGACTGAATACATATTGCTCCTTTACAAAAACAGGGAGCACACATGCTCACCCTCACTCAGCTCTACTCGTGGGGTACCCACCCAGAGTGAGGAAGAGTCCTGAAGGATCAGCCTTCTGCTCCAGCGAGAGTGAAAGCAAAGCGAGTGGGTGGAGAACAAAGGGAAGGGCTGTGCTAGGCAGAAGTGAGAGGCCTTAAAGCTGGTCTTGTTTTAGTGTGCGGGGGGAGTGGAAGAGCAGACCTGGCTGGTAAAGTGCCCCTTGTCACGCAGGCAGTGATGGCATAGCGAGGAACTTAATTCAATTTACAGAAGGCTAAGCCAGAGCCTCAGTCAGCAGAAAGATAAAGGGAGAGGCGTTTGAATGGTGGGCACTTCTGTGCTAGTTTGCTTTTTTTGGTTGTTGTTTTGTTCTTTAAAGAACGATGAACTTCAGCAGATGAAAATGCGAGAGTAGAGCTGAGAGTGTCTGTGCACTACAGAAATGTGAAGTTACTGTTCCTGGAGCATCAAAAGCACAGCTACATTACAAATCTATATTGTTATGAATTTTACAGTCTGCAGAAGGTACTGAACACACCTAGTTAAATATTAAGCACTCAGTCAGGGAACTCACAGCAGCTTTTCTACAGGTTAGAAGTAAGATCTTGTGCTCTGAAACTATACCCAGCCGTGTGGCTGAGGTGAGGGAGGGGGTGCAGGGCAGCATCACTTGTTTTGGTTGTATTGAAGTAGTCTCCAGGCTAAATCCAAGCAGCTGCAGGCAGCAGGGTCTCTGTCGGGGTATGCCTGGGACGCTTCACAGCAGGCAATATGCCAGTCTCCACTGTGACAATCACAGTGGAGCCTCCTCCAGCCCTTTCAAGCCTCTTGGGGTGGGAATTTGCAAGCAAGCAAGCAGCTCTGTGTCACTTTGAGCAGCCTTATGACGTGCTGGCACTGGGGTGACCCTTTCCATCTCCTGCCTGCATATTTCCAGTGCTGGTTCTCAGTAGGCAGCTTTTCCATCCCTCAGTAGCTCAGCTCTGTGCTCTCCCGCATCATCCTCAGCTCTTCCCCTGGGCACAACCGATCAGCACTCAATGGGAGAGTGCTGAGCATCAGCTCCTCTACAGGGCTGAAAAAAATGGCTGGCACACAGGAGGAAGGAGATTCTCAGACATCTGACACTGTAATACACAATAAACAGGAAAGTAATTTTTCATAGCTATGCTGCATATCACGACAGGGAAAGTAATCCAACTTTTATAAACAAGCTTTTATTCTACAAAGCCCAGACACTCTCTCATGCACAAGAAAATGCTCTGAATTATGAACGCCTGTCATTTTACAATAACTATTCCTTGCCTTTTTTTTTAATGCAAACAATGAAAAATAATTTTTTTTTACAGTGAGAAAATCCCCATTTTTAGTTGGTGGAAAGTATTTGACTACCTCAATGACAAATAGGTTTAATGTAGTAGCTGAAACTGAAATTTAAAAAGCAATCAAGCCAAACAGAGCCAAATGGATTTGTTATAATTATTTCATTAGAGATTTTTAAAAGTTTGCTTTATACTTGCAGTTTGTTGTCAGAAAGAATTCGCTGAATTCAGTCAAAATGGTTTGTTCTTTGTCTGTCCGTGGTCACCATAGCTACCATTTCAATCTGTTAACATATGTGGTATTATTTTGTTCCTTTCTCTTAAACTCTATTCACAGATGCTGTCAAGATTTTCTTTTGTATGTATCTGATCGGTTCGTGCCAGGTTTGGCTCCATGCCTTTTCAGAGCCTCTCTGATGAGGACAAGGTGGTTAGGCACTCGATGCAGCAAAGGAAACAGAAGAAGCTGGAGTGAGGATGGCTCCTGCTCCACTACGGCATGGGATCTGTGAGAAATACCTGTCAGAGGTGTATCTTTTTTTTTCTGGAGAGGTAGGTATTTCCTGGATGTTCTGTGGCAGATCCTCAGCTGCCATAAATAAATGCATTCATCTTAGTGGAGCTGCCATGCCTGCTGACGGTCAGGTCCTGTGATGTTGCTCATTACACAGGTTTTGGGTAAGGAGCCAAGAGATGAAGATAGGCATGGCTACAACATTTTAATAAATAAGTAATAAGATTGTATAGCCCCTATTCTCTTGCTTTTTCCAGTCTTAGAAAAGCTCCAGGTTGCCACTGAGTATGGAGGTGTATCCACTCTAGACAATTTAGGTGACTGGAATATTTAGTGGCAATCAGATTATCCCCATTTCACATTTTAATTGGTGCTGAATGGGAAAAGAGTCGGTTCTCTCTGTTGCTGAATGTGAAGATGATTGAGATGGCTTCATTTTCTTTCCAGCTGTGAAGCAGGCAGGTAAATATATTGGTGTGAGTATGTATACAGTGCAGTTTATAGAGGGGATGCTGTAAGAGAAATCAGATAGTCTGGAAAATATACAATTTTCTTTCACAACAAAGCTCTCACAGAGAGTAAAGTTAAGGTGAGTTAAGGTGAGTCTTTTTTTTTTTTTTAATACTATAAAAGCTTTTGTTTGAAGCTCTGTGGGTCTGATTTTCAGAGGCGCTGAGCACCCTGCTCTCTGATTTCTTTTACCTGGAAATGTAGGTGTTCAGCATTTCCGGCAGCCAGAGCCCCTCTACTAATGCCTGGAGAGAGCAGCTGGTGAAAGTGTGAGAAACATTATTGTAATGAGGGGCTAATTCTGCCTCTTCTTCCTGCCTCTCAGTGCAGATGAAAGAGTACCTGCAAGTCATGTTATGTGCATGGAGAAAGGGAATTCTGATTTACCGGCTCAGGCTCCCCAGGGACAGGGATGCTCTCCTAGAACAACTCACAGTCAGTCACATCTGCATTTCCAGTATAAGGCCCATTTTTAAGGACTCCTAGTTCAGCTATAAAAATTCACTTAGCATGCATGAATAGAAACCAAATTGACAAGATAGACCATAACTGCTCTGAAAGGGCCATTAGTTCCTGTTATATGGAAAATCCACCTTTTAAAAAGCGAGTATTGTTCACATTTGCACAACAGGCTGTAACTGTTCCTTCTAAGTCATTATCGCTTGTATTGAAATAATCATTTTCAAAATCACTATTGATACCACAAGCACAGAAACAGCAGGAGGCAGATGCCTGTGCTTGATATTAATCCAGAGCCTTGCAGTGCCTCTGAGCATGCTCGGATCGGTATAAACTCTAGATTTACACTGATGTGACCAAGAAGAGGAAGACCACAGTATAAAGATTTGGTCTGAGGATGGAGAGTTTGGTGCAAGGTGTCTGGTGTCCTCAGGTGAATCCCAGTGGTGCAGTGGCTGTGTGAGCATACCAACAAGTTGCGGAGAAACACCATCCATCCCCTGTGCTCAGTGCTGGTGGGGAGGGCAGGGGAAATGCCTCTGTATTTGCTGCTTTTGGTGTTTAATAAGGGAAAAGCCTGGGGTAGACAGGAATGTAATTCTTTTTTTCTTGTGATTTTGAGAGGTACCAAGTCATGGCCTTTTTAAAATTGTTTCTTTTAGTTGGTGATTAATTCCTCACTTGACGCCACATTGAGGTTTCATTGATTTTTTTCCTTTTCTTTTCCTGGTTTTCATGTGTTGCAGTTTTTCTTTAGACAAATAGCAGTGAGGAACTAACTTTGATTTCTCTCTCCTCTCCCCTGAGACCGCTAGCATTTGAGATTTCCAGATTATATTTGTAATGAATGGAAGAGAAAATGTAAAATCAAAGGTTGGCATTAGAGTCCTGATGAGCTGTGCTATGCCTTAGGGGTGTGTTCACAGAAACACTGGGCCTGAGCCTTCTTGTACTGGTTTTACAACAAAGGGAATTTCCAGGGAGTTCAGCAGAGTGATCCCCATGCACGTCAGAAGGATGAGAATAAGATTATTTTCTCCACTCCCACGTGTGTGTATGGACATACTAACCTGTACCTCTTTGCTCTCTTACAAAAGTTTACTTGATCCTACGACTATGCGTTTTGAGGGCAATTTCAGATGCATTTCTAACAGTTCCTTTTCCCCTGGGAATGCCAGTGGTCAGAGGCTCTGCAGGATATCCCTGGCTGAATTTCCCTAAGATCATCCTATGTCACGGGAAGAGGTTGGGCTAAATGGTGGAGTAAAGGGGGCTGTGTTGGCAGAAAGCCAACCCAGGGATTTTTTGGTAGGATTTCAGGAGCAAGCAGCTGCCTCTCAGCCGGACTTCTCTTCCTTGTTGCTAGGATTACCACAACAGCAGCAAGGCAAGTGAAGAGGAGCCCCAGGGAGGCAGGAGACCGCCTGGCTGAGGCACTTTGCTTCAGAGATTCTGTCCGAGCCCCAGACACTGGTGCACCTCCGTGGGAGGGCGCAGACAGGGGGCCCCCTGCAAGGATGCAGAGGTGGGACATCTCTCTGCACTACCTTTTCTGCTCCCATCAGTGGATCCTGGTGACATGGGCAGCTAGAAAGCTGCCACTGTGGAGGGTCTCACATGGACGAGTTGTCCTGCTGGATCCAGCCAGTGCTTTTGTTAGTCTGTCAGCCTTGCTGCTAGTACTGTCCTTCAAAGGTAATGTCCCAGCACTGTGTTAGTAGCTGTCCCTGGGGCAAACTTCTTTCCCCACTAAAAAAAAAAAAAAAAGCAAAGGATTGTATTCCTTGCAAAGCTCTTAAAATTTATATCTACTGTTAAACCTCTGGATCTCTTAATATACAACATCCAATCTTTGTCTCATTAGGTGTTGTGGCAAAGAGCTCCCTGAAGGGATTGTGTGCATTTCTTGTTAGAAATCTCCTGTGGGAAAAATTAAGTTATTGGACTCCCGGTCACCCTGAAAACAATGGCAGCTGTCCCCTGTAACTCCACCTCCCCTCACAGACTGTAGCAGTGTGCACTGGCTGCCCCACTGTCGAGATGGTGACGACAGAGAGAAGTGAAATGAAAGAAGTTTAAAAAAAGAGAGTGGTATCTTCCGAGGTAAGTACTGTGCTAGCTGCAGTCATCCTTAGTATGAAGTGGCTCCCCAAAAGGAAATTGTTTTCCCCATTTCTTTTTTTAAGGAGTGATGAATCTCTTTGCACCTTGTGTTTCTCTTTTGATACAGATATTTTCTACTTATACAGAGAACCGAGTGGAGCAGACCCATCAGCTATCTGAGGCTTTCTACTCTGATTTTTCTACATGCCTCTTCCTCATCCTGGGGCAGGGAAAGGTGCCTGTCCCACCTTACATGAGGCTGGGTTTCTGTGAGAAGGCACCAGCTATGAAGGGGTTAATAGCACCACAGCCTAGCTCCTGACTCACCCCCTCTCATTGTCACCCCTCCCAGTTTCTCCTCCTGAGCTTTGCTTCAGGGCTGATCAGGGGTTCTTGGGGTGCTTCCTGCCCGGGGGTGCCCCCTCTCAGAACCCCGCTGGCTGGGGAGGTGGGGGAGCTGCAGGGGGACAAGGCACCTTAGCAGCCTTACATTTAATTAGCTGAGAGAAGCTCCCAGGAGGAAAAGGAGAGAGGAGAGTCCTCTGGGAGCAACATGGGGTGGTGGGGAAGGCCGTATGCCCCAGGAGCCGAATCCCTGCTAAGGGGATGCTGAAAGTAATGTGTACAGAGGGGCGACTCCTGTTCCTCTCAGCTTCAGGAGCTGTGAAGTTGCTTTTAGTGCGGATGCTGAAACAAACCCACTGGGGTTTGCATAGAGGGTGTCCTCAGCAACTCTCCCCCGTCAAGGTGTCACATGTTTCTCCTAGGGCTCTCCCTGGCATTGCCAGCCCCTGTCTGTGCAGGATTTCGATCTCATCCTCTCCTTCCTCCCAAGGCCAGCTCTTAGTGCCTCCCCTCCAGGCCCAGACAGGGTTTCCTCTGCTGCTCCAGCTCCCCTGGTCCTGCCACGCTGACCCCGCCAGCCCTTCTGCCTCCCACCACTGACCCAGCCCCAGCTGCCTCTGCACCCTCGCACTCCCACCACTGTCCTCCCTGCACTTTTTCCGCTGGCCTCCCACTCACTACAGGATATGAGCCGTTCTCTCCTGTGGGAAATAAAAGTTTGGATTAAAATTTGCTGTATTAGTCCTTCTCTAAAAGCAGCTTTCACGTTGAAAGGCTCCAAGGACAAATTGCCAAAGGAGTGCAGGAGATTTAGGGACAGATTTGAAGGTCTTTTAGTTGCATTAAAATGAAATTAGATGCCCCATGGAATTTTTTTTTCGACAGTAGGAGGTGTTTTTGAAATTTGCATGTGATATCTGTTTATGTTTTTTAAGGACCTAAATGCTTCCAGAGATTTGGGTTTTGAACACCTAAGCCCCCTTGAAACCGAAGAGAGCCAAGCATCAACTCCTGTACATTCCTTCCAAATTCCAGCCAAAATTGTTGTCCAACTTGGAGCACAAAGTTCTAATGTAAGAGATTAGAAACCTGATTTTCACTCTGCTTTAGCGGGCAGCTTAGCACCAGGGGAAAAAAAAACAACCCATAGTGTTGACTGTATAAACATCTTGTTCAAAGGGTAACATTTTCCTGATTAATAGCCTTTCAGTATTAAAAACAATAATTCTACAGGATGATTAATTGTCCCTTCTACTACTAGTAACCAAATATATGTGTGTGTATATACATACATACATATATATATACACTCATGTAAACACACAGGCACATTCTCACTGGGGTAAGCATTTTTAGTGTGCCTGTTTTCAAGGAAAATACAATATGCAGGACATGAGTGCTGCTTTTCACAACTCAGGCAAATGGGAAGGGTTTTAGGTCTTGTAGCCCTTTGTTGCAAGACCTGGCAGCCCCAGGGATGCACGGTGAGCAGCCACCCAACACCTGGGCATGGAGATGACCAAGAAAGAGGCAGAAGACACTTTGCTTTTCATCTGGGGAATGAAGGCTGCTCAGTTGTTGGGCATCCCTGTTGCGTTTCTGCTTCATCTGTATCTCAGTTGTGAGACTGGCAGGGTTAATGACAGTAAATACTGAGTTTTCAATCAGCAAGGAGAGGTGCTTTTCCCCTGACAAAGATAACCAATTTTCAATAAATTATTTAAAAAGACAGTCCTGCCTGGTCCAACCTGTTAGGCTACAACAAACACACACAGTGTCACTGTGTTTATAAGGAAAAGAACCCCACCACACCTTTTGCTCTGATATCTAAGCAGCTGAACAGATTAACCATTATGTTACAGTAACGTCCAGAAGTTGCAGTCAAGCACAGGGGCTAGAAAAAATGTCATCCTTGTCTTATGTGACTCAGCCTGCTACAGATCATATATGAAACTCCTGATCCTACACACAGCTTGCTGAGCCTCGGCAGGACATAGAGATGCGTGCAGTCACATGTAGGATCACAGCCTAATGTGTCTAAATGAAGTACTGATCCAGGTAGACAAGACCCCGTACCCACTAGAGTCTCTTTTAGTGCTCATGGGGTTTCCTCCTCATCTGTTCCACCTTGCAGAGCTTAAAAATAATTAAGTTTTAACACTGGGTTTCTCCAGAGCAAGTGGCATGAGCCGGAGGAGCAGAATTTGTTGCTCTTTTGGCATTTGCAGTAGTCAGAGGCTGCAAAAAGTACATTTACTGTTGCTGTCAAAAAATAAAATACAATTCTGTATTTTGTGTACAGTCTCTGTGTACACACTCGCCTACACTCTGTGAAGAGTTTTCTTTATGGCCAGAAAAGAATTTTTCAAAGTTTCCTTCAAGAACAACGCCAAAATCTGTAGCGCTGTGTTGGTACACTCTCAAAACTTTAGTCTTTAAGCCTAAGCAGAAAAAAACCCAACGCCGCTGTTAAGGAAGTAAAAACAAACACGAAAACTTTTCTGAATGGTTAGAAATGAAAAGCTCCATCAGCATCCGAGTTGTTATGTTCAGGGCTCATAAGCTTCTGCAGAAAGGTTTGAAAAAGCAAAGCAGGCCTGCCAGGGATGAGGAGGGTGGTATCCTGGGACAGCAGCTGTGACAGGTGCAAGCTGGCTGTGATGGTGACAACCCTGACACTTCATGCTCCAGGGACACACATACGTGCACAGCGTACATACCTGCTTGGCACCCAAGGGAGAAGGCACCGATCTGCTCCTGCTCCTGGGCATCTCCTCATCTTCTGCCAGGAATAAGGAGCAGCCTGGTGAGCAGGCAGGAGCAGCACAGTGTGCCCTGCTGCCCCAAGGGATGGTTTTGGCACAGGTGGCATCCATCACCAAGGTGGGATGCAAGGGACGCACTGCTCCTCCAGTCCGGTCCGGCAGAAGGGTGCTGCTCAGCCCCACTCCAGAGGGCCAGGGCCACAGCCTGGGGAGAGGCAAACCATTGTAATGTGCTGGCAGTAAATGTTTCAACAGTTTAAAAGAGTGAAATTGTGTTATAAATATTGTAGGTGATTGACTTAGAATTTAATCCTGGGGCCTAAGTGGGTAATGGCTGTGAAGCGGGAGGGGGTAAGGAGGGAGAGGAAGTGAAGGATGAGCAAAATTAGGCCCCAATTTGCAAAGCCCTACACACATGTCTTGGTGCAAGCACATCTGTGGCCTCAGGTTCAAGTTCAGCACTCAGGTGTGGTTTGGACTAATTCTTGGGAGAGCTTTTTTTTTTTTTTTTCAGGGCTGGGACTTGCAAAGCACAAATGAAAAACCTTTTGCATTTCACTCAAGCTCATTTTTAAGTGAAAAATCAGGTGTTCCCTTCCTGCCCTTGCATTTCTGGAGTAGAAATACTGGAGTACAGGGAAGGATAATGAACACTCTGCTATGTTTGCATTCCTGTCTATCAAGAAAATATATTCTGTGCTAAAGAACTAATACACTTTGCACTGGGAAATACCTGTGGCTGTCAGTGCTAGGGTTTGAGAGCACTGCTAATTATTCCACTGATTTAGAACTGATATTTTTAAAGAGTGTGGGATCAAGAGTCACTGTCATAAAATGTAGTTTTGTGAGCTAGAAAAAGTTATTTTTAGGTAGTGTAAATTTATTTTTTTGTGCTGCAAATGAACAAATGTGGTGAATAAATATTCACAGGTACATGTGTGTGTACATGAAGGAAACTGACAGTATATAAGCACAACAAGTATAAAGAGTACAGAGGGGAAAGTAAATATTGAAAAAAGGTCACTAGACTGAAAGAAACTAACATGCATTTCAGAAAGGTATTTCTCTCTCTAATTTTAATGGAACAAATAGTGCATGAAAATTAAGGAGGACCCTTTGCAAACTACCTAGAAGTGAAATAATTTTGATAATCTTCAGCACAATACAGAAAAGGAACGGTAAACCCAGTAGTAGAGAGTGTAGCGCTCCCTCAATAGCTTTCCCCCTCCCCCTGTGCAAATTCTCTTGGATTAAAATGGCAGAGGGAGGAGGGGAGTGGCTGGGGACAGTTTGTCTGATATGAGATAACCGCTGCTAGTCAAATTGCACTTTTAATTGCACGGGCCAATAAAAAAAACTTGCTACAGAAGTTAATTTGAATGAAAATAGAAGACACGCCCCACAAGCTGCTTTTCATGATTATGTATTGTTTTCCCTCACCCTGCTGTACAGTTCAAGTCGCAAAGAAAAGTGAGCAGTTTGTATACTTTCATTGCCCATTTTTGTCAGGACGGGTCTGGACCCCGGTCCCCATCCTCCCTCCAAGCCATTCCTCCCCTGAAGAGCACAGGGTTGGCTGACAGGAGCCTTGTGCGATGAGGAAAGGAAAAGTGGTCTCACTTCCCCTTTTGTTTCCTTCCCTCACCCCTCGCACAGCCTCCTGCCCAGTTTTTGGGAGCGCAGCTGTTGGAGGCTGATGGCAGGGCGGGATGCACGCTCCCGGATTGGGCTTGGGGAAGGCACAAATGTGTGGGATGATGCCATCCTGGCTCCAAAAGCCCAATCTTACGATGGCAGCCGTGTGGGGAGGGTTTCTGGGCCCTGCCAGGCCTTGGCAGGCTGAAGGGGCTCCCCCACCGCCCGAGCCCCCCAGCCATGCCGCCGAGGTCTCTTGGGGAGCCGGGCACCTCGCAGGCCTTGCTGACAAAGCATGAGCCGGGGAAGTTTGGGGCATGGGGTGCTTTGCTCACACTGGGTCCAAAGACAGACCTTGTCTTGGCAGAAGACCCCCTCAAGGGGCAGGGGGGCTCAGGAGTTACTTATGGGGGCCTCGGGACAACACTCCACAGCCCGGGCGAGGGCTCCAGTGGCTCAGTGTGATGGTGCCAGACACCCTGGCTCTGCCTGTGGGGGAAGGCACCCTGCTGACAGGGCCCGATCCTGCCTTGGCCTGCGGCCCGCGGGCCCCGTCCACGCGGTGCCGGCTGCCCGCAGGGCTGCTCCCATCCCCTCGGGCTCCGCTCCCGGGAAGGCTGCACCCCCATGTCCCCAGCACGGGCCCCCCCGCCTCTCCGGGCACTCTCGGGAGCTGGAACTCCCAACTCCTCGGAGGATTCTTCACCAATCCCTGCGGCGGCCGCCCCGACCAATGGGGGGGGCCCGGCACAGAACCCCAACGCCAACGGTCGCCAACGGCCCCCCGGCAACGGGGGCTTTGTATGGGAGCAAACGACGCCATAACCATCCGCCGCGGGGGGGTAACGGGGGAGAAGTAGTCCTCCACCAACCCTCCTCCCGGTGCTGAGTTCAGAAACGGGAGCGGAGGACCCCACAGCCGCCCCCCTCCGCGAGTCGGGCCGGGCCTAGGAGCGCCGCTCATGCTGGGGTCGCGCGAACCCGCCTCGCGCCCCGTCCGTTCCGGCTGAGCTCTCGGATGAGAGGTGTAGCGGGGCGGAGAGATGGAGGAGCCCTCAGACGTACAGCCCGGCGATACGCCTCCACCTAAACCAGCAAAACGGAAGCGCCGCGGCGCTACGACAAGCAGGAAACGCCGCCCAATAACCAGGCGGGCTAAAAGCCCAAAATGTAGGTTTAGCCAATGGAAAATGGCAAGAGGGGGGTGAAGGCGGGGCTGGTTGCAGGCAGCAGTGCAGGTTGAACGGAGTCCCAGCCCTGCGCTGGGATGAGACTCAAACTTCGGGGCGATCGCAGTGGGGGATGTAGCAGCAGCGCCGCCGCCGCCGCGTACCGGCCCGCCCCAGCTCGCGCCCGCNCCCCTTCACCCCTCCTTCTTCTCCACACACCCCCCTCCCCTGTTCTCCCCTAAATGCCAGCCATGATCGAGAAGGGCTCGGAGGTCTCGGGGAAACGGCGGGGCAGGAACCACAACGCCGCCGGCGCCAATAATAATAACAACGGGGGTAGCAAAAGTTTATCTGCCGCCCCCAACGGCAACAGCAGCGGCAACTCTTGGGAAGAGGGTAGCTCGGGGTCCTCCAGCGATGAGGAGCACGGTGAGAAGAGGGGGGGGGGGCGCGATGTGTGGTAACCGGTGTGGGGGGGGGAGACAGGGGCCGGGCGGGCCCACGCGGGTAACGCTTCTCCCTCTGCCTCCCCCAGCTGGCGGCGGGATGAGGGTCGGGCCGCAGTACCAGGCGGTGGTCCCTGATTTCGACCCCGGTAAGTCTTTATCCTTTTTTAGGGGAGGCGACTCCCCCTTCTCATCTATTGGTTTGGACACCCCCCCCCCCCACCCCCCCCCCGCGCTCTCCTATGAGCGGAGCCCCCCCGGGGGGTGGGTGGGTTCCCCTTGGGCTCCTCTCATCGGGAGGGGTCCAAAAATAATCCCTTCTAATTCCAGTCCCAAAGACCCAGAGCAAGAACAAGGACCCCCCTTCCTCCCCCCAGCACACATGGTTGATAAAAGAAGTCTCGATGCTTTCCAGAGGGCGCTTTGCAGGCAGGGAGGAACAGGGAAGCTGGCAGGGCTGGAGGAGGCAGGAGATGGCAGTTGGGTGGTTTTTTTTTTTTCTGTCGGTCGTTCGGTTTTTTTGCTTTTTTTTCTTTCTTGCTTTCTTTTTTTTTTTTTTTAATCTTCCCCTTCTGGACTCGGGTGTCTGAGGGCTCGGTGGTAGAGGTGGAACTAGAAGACACCAAGTTGCAAATGTAATTTTTTCAAAGGTATTTAGAAGTGGCTTGGGTCTGTATTTTAATTTTCTCCTAAGAAGCCGATCACCTCCCCCCTCAAAAGAAAAAATTGTTTCACATTCCAGCTGTTCTGCTGCGGTTCTTTGTAAGCTAATTTAAAGTGGTATGGAAGCAAATTTTGAGCAAACAAAGGAATTGGGGCTGTGCTGAAAGGCAGGTGCTGGAAGCACGTTAGTACTGATGTATCTCCGTGTATAGAAAGACAGGCTGTTGACCTCCTTAGTTTGAAATGTAAGCAATTTTTTGTTGTTGTTGTATTGTTCCTTTGTAAGTGGAGGTTGAAGCTAGAGAAAACCCTCTTCCTGTCTGGAGATCCTAGCGTTTGGAGTTGTCCCTTTGCCCAGCCCAAACTTAATTGAATCCTCTGAACCTCTTGCCTTAAAACAAAAAGAATGGTGTGCAAAGCCACGGCTATCTTCTTATCGAATAACCCTGAGAGTTACTATTGTGTGGATTCAGGAAGAATGTTTCTTGTGGATCGTCCCCAAACCGTGTGCTAATATGTTGGATGCCTTTTTTGTTATTAAATATATACATAATTGTTCTTAACTGTTAAGGTCTCGGCGGGGAGGGGGCGAAGAGGATTTTTTTTTTCTTAAGTTCAATATTACTTGTATTTATTTACAGAATGATTTTCCCCCATTCCTTCCACTCTTCATTTTCTTGACAAAATGAGATACAAGGTCTTGGCACATGGGAACTCCATTTCTTGGTTGACCGGGGGAGGGTAGGGGGGGGGGGAAGGAGGAGGAGAAAAAGAAGGGGGAGGGAAGGGGAGCTATTAGTTAGGCAGCAGTTGACACTGTTTTTCAATCTGTAGGTCAAATGCAACGTTTCTGTAACACACAACGTGCATCACACTGGCTATTAGCCAGGTATCACAACAATACTTGGGCTTTTCAGTCACCCCTGTGAATTACACTCTTTTGTGCAATTCATTTCTCTAACATAGTAGATGGAGGGGAAAAAATACTATGTACCCCTTCCTCACTATTATGTCCTCAGTTTTACATTGTTCTGGTTTTAACTTATAGATGTACAGTGACCTATACAAAGGTTATTGCTTTCTGTGCTGTGTGGAGTGGAAGGGAGGGGGGAAAGTGTGTGATGTGGAGAAACAATTTTTTTCTGAGCAATATATACCCTAGCACAGCATCAGCAGGTGCTCTTGTTTGAGTGCACAGTGTAATGTAGCAAGCTCTTAGTAGATTCACCCGAAGTAAATGATCAGCCTTCTGATGACCTGAATGGTCATCCCTTTACTGGTCTCTATTTTTTTGATTTTTTTTCTTAAAAGTATACTTTTTAGTTAACAAGTTTGAGGTGAACTTTTGTCTGCTTATGTACTGGAGAGTTGATTTCCTGGCCTGTGGACTTATGCGGGAATAATTTTGCAATGCAATGTTGTTCCCTGAATTTTTTGATCTCTTCTTAGTCCTAAAGTTTAAATAGCTACGTTGTGTGTATTTGTTATGCCTCTTTTGTTTCCCTGTTTAAGAAAGAAAACCCTAAATAAGCCTAAAGCCTTGCACTAAGACTTTTTGACTGAAACTGTTAAATTGTCCTGTCTCACTGGTAATTTTAAAGTTAAGTTGATGGAATAGTGTTATCAGAGCATACAGGTGCTGTGTCTGCTTCTCACTGGAAATTTTAGGGGCTGATTGACCGATCCCTAAAGCTTGAAGATTGTTTGGTGTTGAGTTGTGGAGACTTTCACCTTCAGATTAGCTGGCTGGTACGTGTGGAGGACTCATGCTGCTCTAGCTGTGTCTGAGGGGAAAATGGCACAGTCTAGGCTTTGTGTGTATTATTTTTTTAGCTTCATGTTGAATTATACCTTGGGTTTGGCTGAGGTATGTCTGTAACTGCTGATTCTTACTTTAGCATTCTTATGTGGGTGTTCCTCTGTCCCTGTGCGTAGGGGCAGAGAGCGTTTAATTTTGTTTCACTTCTCAGCCACATGCGAGCTGTAGCAAAGACCCATAAAATCAGGAAAGCTTTTTTTGAAATCCTTATCTGTGAGACTAAGGGAGAAAAGAGAGGTGGAGCAAGGGAGTGGTGAGATGTTGGTTTGGATGTAATGAATTAAATAGCCAGAGAAAAAGTACCAAATGGTATGGCCTGAAAGTGAGGAGTGTGTCTCCTCAATGATTGCCTAGGTTTGGGGAGGGAAGGGACCTCAACACCTTTCATTTAGCGTGCAGGGGGTAGGGAGTGCTTGTGTCTCCCTTGTTGGAGCAGAGCATGAGGAAAAAGGTTAAGGGTTGTGCTTCTTTGTTTTTGCTTAATTCTTAGAAGCAGAAAATAACATTCTCATTCTGGATTAAAGTATCTTGGTGCAAGTTTTTAATACTTCTTGTGGCTAAAACTTGCTGTGGCAGCGGCCAAGGAAGGGCCTGATGTGATTCTTTGACTGCAAAAATGCTTGTGGCTGGAGCAACCCTCTGTGGGGGTTGTCCTTAGTCGCAGCTCCTTTAGTAAATCTCTTTACGATGGCAAGGCCTGTTCCGTGTGCTAGTAAAGCCCTGTAGGTTCTGTACCAAAATTAATGTTGCTATCTTTCTTACCTATTCCAGTTTCTACTTTGGAAAAGTAATTTCTCACTGCATTGATCCCACTTCTTTTTTTCTGTCAAAAACGTACACCTCTGTTATTATTGGTATAGCACTTGCACCTCTGTTATTATTTGTATAGTAAGAATAGTTGTACAGTAAAGGCAAGGCTTCTGCAGAGGCAACGTGTTTATTAAACAAGCCACATCAACTCCGGAGAAGAACAGGTAAAACTTTTTGGGCTGAAAATCCCATGCCAGAGCTCACTAGAATCAGGAAAACTTGCACTTCAGCTGTGTTTCACTGTTTGGCCTTGGTTTCACAGATGTGGTGTGAAAAGTTACCATTGTCTCTCCTATTTTTTCTCAGAGTCAAATATTTGCCATCTGAAAATCCTATGTGTTAAACAATGGATGGTATTGGTAGGTCAGCGTTTCTTGTGAGTTCTCAGTCTGAGACACTGAAGGTTTTGAACAGGGAAAACTATTATGGTTCTTTTAATCCATACAAATGAAACCCACATGTCCTGTTAATGGAAGAACTCAATGGAAGGAAACATTGCATATCCTAAAGCTAAATAAAAATCTTTTGTATGGGGAAGCACTGATAATTGTACTTGACCATTTTACTTGTTTATTAATTTATGGTATTGGTACATTGAAAATAGGTGGAAGAAAACATTAGTGAGCACTTTAACACAGCCAGTGAATTCAAGCAAAGATTAAAGCTTCCATAATTTTGAGGAGTGTTAAAAAACTCTCTGAAGAGAATGATCTCTCATGGATTTTGTCATGCATTGAAAGCAGATAAGCTTTTCTTTCTCCTTTGTAGCGCTACAACTTTACCCTCATTTGTTGCGATGGCAGTAAAAATACAAGCCACATCTTCTACCATTGGACATCAGTTGTGTTGGTCATCTTTGGAAAGCAGCTTCTGAGGCTGTTTCCAGTGGAAACATGTGCAAAAGCTGGTTTGACTCAATAGTGTCTTGTTAAAGTAAAAACAGTGGAACAAAATATTCTGTCATGCTTTCACCTCTAGGTGCAGAAAAGCCTACTGGAAGGTGCTCGCTCCCAAAACTTCACTAATCCTTGAGGAGCTTGTTCTCTGGTTGTTAGCTGTGCTCTGCATACCTCTGCTCAACACTTCATATTCCCTGGCCTTCTTTCATGGCCAAGACTGTGTTGTTTCAGTGTTACAAAAAAAATTAAAGGGGGG
>VZTO01026352.1:75197-120837 GCA_013400615.1 Syrrhaptes paradoxus | reverse complement strand
CCAAGTCATCTGAAAGACAGAAATGTCCCATTCCTGCCACTGGAGAGCCTTCTGGCCAATTAGACCATTTTTATGACTAATCTTTTATAGGTTTTCTTTTTTCTTTTTTTTTTTTTTTAAGTTACTTATAAACCTGGGGCATATCTTAGATGGCTGAAATATCTCCTTTTGCAGACTTAGATGCTTCAGAGACCCCAACGCCTAGAGAAGAAACTTTGAAGGTCTCCTAAAGCTAAAAAGTTACTTTGTCTAAACTGTTGAATAAAGATAAACCACAGGGGACCATACCCAGTCAAAGGCAGGCGGTGTTTCTGTCACAGCATGTAAGTGTTAAGGAGAAAAGAAGTCATGTGAACTGGAAATAAAATAATCCAACTTTCTTAAATCCATGTTTAAATACTAAATCCATATGCAGAGGAACTGCCTGCCTCTCTTAGACAACCAATGAACCCCACAGAATGTCACTCATGATGTACTACTCTACAAGGTAAGTTAAAAAAAAAAAAAAAGTCACAGGAAATTTAAAAACCCTCACACCTATAGGTGTTTTTGAAAATATTTCAACCAAGCTGTTGTCACCACTCTTTGTGGTTTAGATGAAATTATGATGAAATACCTTTTTTCCCAGTACTGAAAGTGCACAAAACATATAAATAGCAATACAAATGCAGTGTTGGTTACAAAAAAAAATGGTAATTTGAGTGTCTGCTCAAAGCCTCTGCCACTTGGTCCTGTAAAGAGTTTGCTCTTGCTTTTTCTCAAAAAAAGGGTCATGTTGCGAAGCCCCATTTTTACCTCTTTGGAGTACCCTTGTGTCTTTGAAAGGAAAAACTAAATCCCAGGGCTGAGACCGAGTTACGTAGGTGGCACTACTCTGTCATCAGCGTCCCTTCCGAGAACAGGCAATGCAGACCCTGGGGCAGCTGCAGGAAGGGTATTCTGTGGAGGAAATAACCTGCACCTCACTGAGATGAATACTAGTACCCTTTTTCACATAGGAAATATTCAATAGTCTTATCTGTGGGACGCCAGAGGGAGGAACCACTGCCTAGATGCTTTGGCACTGACATCAAGAGGTTTTGTTAGGTGCACTGAGTTGTGTACATGCTGCCCTCGGTTGCCCTGGAAAGCACGGACAAACCAGGACAATGCTACAGAATATATATAAACTGGTCTCGCTCTTTTTCACTTTTCTCCAGTAATTCCTGGAAAAACAAAGCCACCCTTTCTCTGATGCAAAGCTGCCTTACATACAATATGCAACTTATTTTTAAAGCTTTAGGCAAATTATATCCTAAAGTACTGAGAAGCTTTGCAGTGAATTTATGTAGTGCAAAAACTCAATTCCGTCTTTGCAGCAACTCATGCCTTTTTTTTGCGTTCCCCGGTACTCCCTTCCAAGCAGCACACACTGTATTAACATAAGATCACTAGTCCAGGCTCTTTGTAGATGGCAAAGCTGAGAGACTAATGGATGTCTGAAACGTGAATGTTTTTTCATTCCTTGCGATCTTGTTAACATATGTGTATTTAATGGTGGTAGCATTATTTCTGACTTACACCATTACACTACGTTACAGTTGCTATTAATTATCTCGCTACTGGGAACGGTTGCATGTTTACAGATTTTTTTTTTCATGGTCAGTTCTAATTTATTTTTTGTAAAGACGACTATTGTATTATGCGCAAGTTTTCACACTCCACATAAAGCCATGAGAAACATATTTAAATGGGCAGCAGATAGAAATTTGAAGTATTGCTGAACTTAGGAAGAGAAATGAGATTTACAGCACTTTCCTAACAAAAGTTCTGAATTCAGAACATAACACTTCACTCTTTTTGTAAAGTAAAACACTTTAAATTAAATGTAGATTAAACACAATAATAACAACAGGCCAGAATTTCAAAGTGGCTTCAACTCTTCCTTCACTCAAGGGTATACAAATCTGTTCTGAACATCATAACAACTGGGACATCAGAACGCAGCTACATTAGAAGGAGTTTAATCAGGAAAATTAGCAGATACAGAGCTGAAGCATATTTGATTGATCCAAGGTGAATATGTTGATATACGTCCTTTGTGAAATCCTGGAGTGGTTTCCAGGAGAAATAGGTATGTAGTCTCCCACTTTATTTCTTCTGGGGAGTGAAGTACCCTTTCATTATTGGCAAGATAGAGAGCTGCCTTTTCTATTCATTGCACTCAGCTCACAGTGATGGATGGTATATAAAAATTTCATTTTGGATGGTAGAATTTGAGTACAGTGATACAAAGGTGCTTTGTGGATAGAATCTATAAAACTCAGAGAAAAAAGGAAAAAAATAGTGCTTTCTGTCATCATGGATAGCAGATTTAGATCATGAAAGTTACCCATAATACTAAACCAAATACCTTTACTGAGTATTTTGGTTGATGGGGTCAGGAAATAGAGAGTTTGCAAAAGTTCACCAGTCTTCTTTTGTAAGTATGTGCATATATGGCAAACAGGAGCTAAAATACTTTCCAAGGTATCCTGGAATCTATTCAAGGTATTGGAGAATAATCTTTTTTGGAATTTACTGGTTAAAAGGTTGCATATAAAATAGAAATCCTCATACATATCAGGGACTCTATCTGGATACTAAGCTGTTCTTTAGGCAAAAATACTATTGTTAGAAATAATTTCTTTGAACAGAGAAAAAATAGTGTACTAAGGCCATGGAATTCCATTTTGACTCTTTGATTTCACTAATCTTGGAAATTCCTCTCACAAAAGTTTTTCTCTGAAAGGTGGAAATTTCCTGAAAAGTTAACCTGAACAGATTGTTCACTACTACCTTGAACCAGTACCTCCCCAGGATGGATGTCCTCTGTTTTCAAAGGCCTGTGATATTTCTATGATGAAACATAAACTCGACAAGGAAACACAAAGCAGTCTGCTGGAACCGTGGCGAAGAGACAACTGACCAAACAGCTGGTTAAAGGATTAAAGCCAAAACAAAGGACTGTTTGAAGGTCTCTCTAAGTTTTAGATAGCAATGGGAATCTTTTGAAATGGGGGCACAGTGGAGCTGCTGTAGAAAGTGAGGGGTTTGGGACCTTTACCCATTTCAGAGATACTGAAACTGCAGTACTGTCTGGTGAGTCTCCAGCAACAACAGAAGGCACGAAGGATAATCAGTAGATAAGCATTACACCCTCATAATTCCAATTCATACTTTTAAACAAAAATTTTCAGTCTTTGGAAGGACCCAGTGTGTTCTTCTTTATTAACGAATTGCCATCGTTACGTTACAGTTTATATTACCCTCCCCTCTTTAGCCCACTTTACCATTAGCTTTAATGAATTACTACTTTTCAGCACAATTAAGTGTTTGAAGCAACCAGGAGGTACAGTTTAAGCACAGTAAAAATGTCCAATTGAAAAGGCTAAAGATCAATAGCAAAGGTCTAAAAGGTTAGACCAATCCTATCAGCTTCGGGGAAAAGCTAGTGCTAAGCATGTTTACAGATAAGAAATAGCTAATGGCCCACAGATGATCTTTGTTCAACCAGGTTTCTCCTGTTTAAAAAGAAATCCTCTCTTTATTGAACACTGTAATTTTCCCATTGCTGAAAATGCAGAAGCTTTACATTCCAATTTTAATTGCGCTGAAAGATGGGAAATAGTTTCTTTTAAATACTTTTCTTTATGAAAGAAGACAATAAAGGCTGCCTATTGGCCCTCATTATCCCCACCTCGATTTGACTTGCCTACCTGCTCCACTGCACTGGTTCAAGACAATTAATCCTAATATTCAACCCTCCTGGTGTAATTTCTCATCTTGGCAGGTCTCTTTCTATAATGACTAAAGGGGAGTGGCCAAATTCTCAAAACCTCTGGGGTGAGCTGGATACATTTCCACAAACACAGACAACAATTCGATCCTGATATGTTAATGAAATGTGTTATCAAACCAAAGCCAGCATTTAAAGCCACTGCCCAAACAGCCCAGGTAATAAAACACACAATACTGGTCATTTCATGAAGGACACGATAAAATACAAAGAGTGAATTCTGTTGATATGGAAAAAAGGCATTGGAGACAACAATTGTTTTATGTTTCAGAGACAACCTATGTTGAAGAAACATTTGTATTATTTTCCTAACTGCAAAAAGAAAAGAAAGGTCCACCTGCAACTCACTTAAAGTTCCGCACAAGACTCTCAGCTGCTGCTAATTGGTACAGTCCCCAAACTTGTACATTGTCCTCAAAAGAATAATAGCTTTCACTAGTGAGCTAGACATGTCTACTTGTGAAATGGATGTTATATTGCTGATTATGGCCAATGACCAGTTCCTTGATACAAGGACGTTAATCTGGAGTTACTCATCCCACTGATAGTAACAGAGCTAGTCCAGCTTTAGAGATTTGCAAAACAGAGCAGAATGTGACAAGGACTCTGATCCTGTCCCCAGTCCTGTTGTCTTCCTCTCCGTCCTGCTTCTTCCCTTGACACACCAGAAATGCCGCCTGACCAAGGGAGTAGGCCATTGATGGCTTTTTTCCAGAGCCAGCGCCATTTAATGAACTGAGCCTACATCTCCCAAGAGACAAACAGGTAGCCCCACAGAGGTAACTTTGGGGGAAAATACTCTATTGCTACAGTTCTGCTGTCATAGCCACTTTGTAAACTGATAACTAGGTGTGACTTCTTTGCTTGTGGAGAAGATTGATTCTTACTTGCATGAAGTAAGTTTTAGAGCTCTAGTCATACATAGAATCATAGAATGGTTAGAGCTGGAAAGGACCTTAGAGCTCATCTAGTTCCACCCCCCCCGCCATGGGCAGGGACTCCTCCCACTAGCCCAGGTTGCTCAAAGCCTCATCCAGCCTGGCCTTGAACCCCTCCAGGGATGGCGCATCCACAGCTTCTCTGGGCACCCTGGGCCACTGCCTCACCACTCTCACTGTAACGAATTTCTTTCTAGTATCTAGTCTAAATCAGCCCTCTTCCAATTTAAATCCATTACCACTCATCCTGTCACTGCATTTTATAAAATTTTTTCTAGAAACGTGAAGTGATCTAAACTCAGCTCTGAAAAGAGCTCTAGAACCATGGAGCAAGCTAGAATCATCTCTAGAAAAAGAGCCCTAGAACAATGGGTTGTCTAGAATCACCTCTAGAATCAGCTCTAGAGCCATGACACAATCTAGAATCATCTCTAGAACTATCGAGTTATCTAGAACTAGCTTCTCACAAGTCCTTCAATCCACCGCTAAACAGTTTTTAATTTCATGCAGAAGAATTTGCTGGGTAGAGGAGAGAAACAACCTATACGGAAACCAGAAGTTGCACTGGGTTTCATACAAGTTTGGAATCTCTGTATTTACAGACTTATGACTAACCTTAATACTCAATTTCTTTTTTCTGTCTGTAAAATACCTCACTCAAACAAAGCATATCTAAGGCTGAGGAAACCAAGATTCACCATAACCAATGACAGCCTCTCTGCAGCTAGCACTGTAGCTCTCAGGACGATGTGAATGGTTCTGCACGGATCAGTATGGGGTATTTCTCCTGTTAGGAAGGGGAACTCCCATGATCCTAACCAGAGGCAGCACTTGCATCTGACCATGGAAGATCTACAGCACGTATCGGTTTCTGAGTCAAAACCTCAGTGGCGTAATATACGAGTAGTGGTGGGTTTGCACTAATTCACACCAGCTGAAGGGCTAGCAAGATACCTAGTAAAACCTCTTTTACTGGTTTAAAAAATTATTTTCTTTTTATAGCCTTTTTTTCCTATGGCTGTGGTTTCACAGCAACAGCTTATACAAGTATAGCCCACTGCCTCTTCTTTGTGCCACAGGCTGTTTATCACTGCAAGGTGAATGGGATCAGGGAACTGATCCATCAGAAAAAAAAAAAAAAAGACTAAACCCAAGCTCTTCTCTTCTATGTTTTTTTCAGCCAAATCAGTTCCTCAAGTCAGGTTTCTGCATGGCACGCTAGTTCAAAACAGGGTAATGCAGGGAATGAAGAACAAAGGGGGAGAAGGAGGAAATTCTGGATTGTTAATTTTGGCACCATGACTGAATAACTGCGAGTTACATCTCCATGCTTTTGGGCATGGAAACAGAAAAGAGGCTGACAAATAGAAATATTCTTCCATATAGTACTTAGAAATACAATCCAAAATATTTTTTCAAAAAGTTTTATTGGCATCATGTCTATGTAGTAAATATTTCTCAATTTCTGTCATGTCTAAATTCTCCTCAGATCTAAAATAGGTATTTGGAAGTTAGAACAATTTCCACTGAAACCAGCATTCAGGCCAGTAGTAAGCTCATTTCTTTAAGGAGCATTTTATTTTATATTATTTTATTTTATTGTTTCATTTTTGCCTGTTAACTCAACATAGAAGAGGTAACATGTCAGCCTTACTAAGATGCTTTTGCCTTCCCTGCGGGTGCTTCAAAAGGATATTGGTGTTTTATTAGCTGATACTGATCATGAAACAAATGGCAATAAATTGACTTAGCCAGGTAAACACAGCCACATCCAGTAAGATGACACCTATTTTTATTTTAACTAGAATTAGGCTGTATATAACTACCAGGACACAGTCAAAGGTCATAGGGAGCAACAAAAGTGTTTTTCAATCTTAGGACATGTTATAAAAAAAGTTTGAGCCAAATTAAGTAAAACAAATTCTACCAAATTTTCGGTGTTATCAAAGGGAATAAAATCTCCCTTTCCTTCACACATTATAAATTTAGGGAAACTCAGGAAATTGCTCGTTAGAAAATGAATTTAAGTCATATGTGACCAAAGGCAGAGAGAGCTACTCCTGTTCTGATTGACTGGCTCTAACCTGCGCAGTGGAACGTTTGCTGCCGTTGGCTGACAGACTTGCAGATTGAGAACTATTTGCTGCAAAAATTCACAAATTATTTCAAGTAATCATTAGACTGGAAAAAGTTGTGATCTGTTCTAGGAGAATTGAGGAACAGTAAAAATAAGAAAAGCTAATTGAATAAATTATTTATTGCCCATTATTTGGTAAATTTTTCAGTCACTGAAGCTATACAAGGCACTTTGAAACCTCATATTAAAAATAAGTCTTTAAATATATTAGCCTAATAGCTTGATTTCCAAATTAACTGCTATGAGTTTACCTGGGAAAAGTAATTGTCTGGTGGGTATTTTAAAGTGAGAATGCTACACTAGTGTCTCCATCTGATAGCTATTGTGTACCCTGAGGCATGTGGCTTGATTTAGCGTAGACGCTAACTACAAATGTCATTTTCATTCATATGGCCCTAACTCAGTAAAAAAATTAAGCATATGCTCAAGACCCTGAGAAGTCAACTCTCACATGTTGAACATTAAGCGTAGTCTTACGTCCTTCATTGGATTCTGGGCAGAAGGATGGGGATTATTCAAGTGCTTAGAGCTGAGCATGTTTTTATTTGCTTTGCTCAATTAGGACTATAATGATCTCATTCTGTTTTGCAAATTCCTAAGCTCCCTGCTTCAATAAACATTATGGCCTTTTACGCAATAATGAAAACTAGAAAATTTTGAATTCTCCATTGTTTTGGCTGCAGTGGTTTACTGTCCATCCGCTCCTCTGCTTGAGGCTGGAGTTCCTATAGCACTGGTGATGGGCGGCAGTAATTCTGGATTACAGAAAGATGCCAAACAACCAAGCTCTGATGACCAAAAGCTCCGATTCGTAACCATATTGGATTAATCATGGGGGTGCAAAAGGTTACTGCCCCAGCTGTCTGGCCCCCCTTATCTTCAGGGTTAATCTGTTGGAAGTTATCTCTTCAGTCACTGCAGCTAAATCCAGCAAGGAATGGGAATTAAACACATCTGGTTGTTCCTGAGGATGGGAAAGTGTAAACATGATGGATCCCTCTCAAGTCCTGAAAAAACCTATTTCCAAAATCCAGTCCCAGTCCAGCTCTTACTAAAGCATGCAGAAGGAGGCTGACCAGTTTCAAAGGGAAATGGAAGATCACAGAAGAGCAGGCAAAGAGTTCCACAGCTTAACCCATTGTGATTTGTTTTCTTAATTTTAAGCACAATGTTATTTTTCTATATGTTTACTTCCCACTGTTATCTTCAGAATAAACAATTTCTATAGTTAGAGATGTTTGTGGTATAGAATTATTCACTGAGAATTATACAGAATAATTATTTCCACTCTCAAACAATTCAGCTAGCCAGAAAAGATTGCAAATAAAACCCACAGCTACATTTCTGCACAAAACTGTCAATATTACTACAGTCTATTTTTGTTTCTGTGCTTTGAGGTGTACACCCTTTGTACTATTAGAATAATGCAAATAACTCTGTTTCTACTATGACTCCAGAGCTGTATCCTCTGCACAGCTATTCCCAGCACCTCACAGCTAATTGTGCATCTCCCTGCTTCACTTCTGTCTGAAAACATTAGGTGACCTCCCTTTAAGCTCGCACGCTGGCGTTAGTAGCAACTGTTCAGTGGCAAAGCATCACAGGTTATGTTGTCTCTAGCTCCGGAGCAACTGCAGACAGGGGAAGAGCGCTTGGCTGCCTTTGCCGCACAAAGGCACAGAGCAGAGATATCTGCTTTTCTCCCTTAGATGGCTGAAAATCAGCACTAACCAGACTGAAATCAATGAAGCTTTACTGCTGCGCACTGTGTTAACACAAGATGCAAAATGTGCCTTTGGGTCCGGTTTCTGCGGAGCTGAATGGTAAGCAGGAGCGTTCAGATTGCTTTGACTTCCCTCACCATTTGCTGATATTAACTCCATATATTTTAAGCAGACACTTGCAGTTTCTCAGATGTCTTCTCTTTCTCATTTATTAGCAGAGTTATATTTTAATGGTGCTGAGAGATTTACTGTCAATGTATTAGATGTATTCATTCTGGTGAAGGCAAAATCCTTGCACTAGGATCCAAATGTTGGACACATCTGTTAGCAGGCCAAGGAATGACCCTGTATTATTATTATTTTTTAAACCTGACAGCTCACACATTTGAAAATTGCATAAAAATATGTAGCTTAGCAGCTTTGCCTTCCCTTTGTACTATTTGCTCACATCCGGATCCATTTTTTCCCCTGCCTGAAGCGGGGGAAGGACAAGCCCATATCAATCGCTCCCTGTGCCAGTTCACATTAGGGAAAGCCCCAACTTTTCATTTCAAATCAGCAGCATCTTTCCTTTGATCCAGAAGACCACAGCTGGGAAGCTGACACGACTCCACCTTGTGCTTCCCCTGCTCCGAGCCCCGCGCCCGCGCTTTGCTCTGTGCCTCTAACGAATTCTCACAGTCACCTCTGCTCGCTTTTAGCAGAACCTTTTCCTCCCTGTCACCGAGAGAGCAGCAGAATTAATCACACTCAGCCCAGCTAAAGTTAACAATCCGTCAAAGTGGCCTCCGAAATGCTTCATCTACTGGAACTAGAAAATTCACTTGAAGACCTGCTGATTTGTCCTGGCACTTCTGCCTGTAGGACAAAACAGACACAAACCACTTTTCCCCTTCATTTTCCTCCAATATTTTCCACCTTCTCTTTTATTTTTGGTTTTATTTATTTTATTCCCTCACAGGAGTTCAGAATTCATTGAGCATGAACAATGTTTTTGCTTAAAGAAAGACTTACCCTGTGTTATCTCTTTCATGGTACACGGGCCTTTACTGTTGGTGACATTAGGCTGGGGTCGGTGGAAGTTCCTTTTGCAGTAATGCCAGCCAGTCAACAGAGTGACTTTGTGGTGCTCGTGCCCTGCTGTATGTTGACAAACTCTTTTATATTTTTTTACTTCTCGCTATTTACCTACTGAAGAAGCACTTTGAGCTGGGTGCTGTGAGTAAACTCTTCCCATGAGTTGATCTGCCCTACTCAAGCAGCTGGAAGGGAAGTCCCTGGTATCGGTTCAGGATGATGCTGTAAATCATGGGCTTCACCTTGTGAGAGTGGCTCTTGCAATAAAACATCTAAGTGGCTCCAGAAAGCATTTTTTATTGTTGTCTTTCTAAAAATATTTTAGTTGTACGTTTTCTGTGTATTATACAGATGGATTCAAATCACCCTTGCACTGAACATGTTGCCAACTACTCCTGAGTAAAAAGGGCGTAAAACCCAGTACAAACCAGAAGAGCAGCTTTTCCAACCTTCTTTACAAAGATATAAGTGACTATACAGTGCCACTGCCAGAAGATCTAGACAGTTATACCAATACTCAAACACATTTTGTCAGATTCTCTGCTTTGAAATGGATGAGGGATGGAATTGCTTAAACAACCCACACGTCTCCAGACAGTCACTCGGGCTGCCGGTACTTCCAGGGCAGTTCGACAGATCCCAGTGCTGGTTTGAGTTTAGTCTCTGCAGTGGGTTCCCTAATACAATCTTGTCTTAATGCAACTCCCCCAAGTTGCTCTCCCCAGAAGAGAGATATCCAAGTGGGAGGGGGACCTACACTTGAGCCACTTCTCCACTAGCATATTTGGACTGAAGTTTAAAGTTGGGTTTAGGTTCAGGCTCAAAAACTCTTCTTATTGAGCCACCTATGCTGGAAAACATCAACACTAAGGAGAAGGGTGGGAGGACAGCTAAACCTGCCTGCAAAAAAGAATCAGATTCCTGGTACTCAACTGTATGAAGAAGCCCATAAAGAGCTGAAAAAAGCCAGCCTTCACAATTAGGACAGAAGTATGATCTGGAAGGCCAAAATGGGCAAGGAGCTATTAAGTTGGGTAGCTATTGAGTTTTAATTTCCATTCTCTTTCGCTTAGCTTGTTTTCACTCCCATATTGATTTTTTTTCTCTTTCTTGCAGTAACAGAGATACATGAAATAGATCTTCAGATGCCGAGCTGGTTTCCAGGCTCCTCATTGAAGATCATTAGACTTGCAGGAAATGGGAACCCTGAGATCCATCCCTGAATCAGCACCTTCAAAAAGCAGACTCTCATGACCAATTTCAGGTTTTTAAAGGTGCCTTGACTTTTTTCAAAACATTTTTCCTGTATTTACCTTTCTACAGACAATCTCTAAAAATGTTTAGCCTAGTTGTAGCTTTCTTTTTCAAATTTCCCAACTCTCCAAATTCTAATTTATACCTTTGTTCATCTTAAATGCTTTTAGACCCACTGATTTAAATACACCAGGAGACCAGAGGGAGGCTTCCAAGATGTATGTGGTGTTACCGGACTCACGAAGTTGGTCAGAATAACAACACAGTATCATTCAGCTATGGCAGGAAGAACACAGAACAACCATTTCATTGTTATTTTTAACAGAGCCAAAGTGCAACATATTATTGGCTAGTAACATCAAGTGGCAAACTGCTAAAGCATTTAAGGCCCTTATTCAACAACACCCATAAACATATTTCCGACATCTGTACTGAAATATCTGCTGGACTTCAATGGGTTTTAAGCATGTGCTCAGAATTAACCTTTATGCTTTTCCCGATGTGGGGCTCTATGTAGGTAAAATATCTATTGTATCAGCACAACCAGGTTCAAAATACAGGTCTTCCCAACCTCCAGGTACTACTCAATATGTAAGACTAGAGGTAAGGAGGTAGGTATACATTGGGAGAACTTGGACAGGCCCAAGATTTTGAGGTTACTACTGGGGGCTGGTTTGTGTTTTACCGACTTCCAGATCTTTTGAATGAGCAGCCCTTGTGCAGTTTCAGAACATCTCAATTTTGCTGCAAAATCCACCCAAAATAAAGAACTTGTGTCTGTTGGCACATCTCAAACAGCAGTATCTGGACAATCTGGCATTCAAGGAGATTTCCCCGGCAATCTGAGGTGTGACATGGAGACATGTGGGGACTGAAACACCAAGCGGTGAAACGCTTGTGAGGAGAACCTTGGGTCTGTAGAGAGAGATACGAAGAACTGCTCTGCTACATGAGAGAGAACTATGAGATCCACTTTTATCTGTAGCTTTGTCTTCACAAATATATCCTATTAAATTAAACTGGCACTAGTATGTCTAGAAATTTGGAGAACTACATCTAATTTGAGCAATAAGAAACAAATTCAGGCTTTGTTTCCTCTTGGAAAAAGGATGTGTAGTTTGGTCCATGAGAAACTAGTCACACTCATTTGTGTGTTGTTTGGTTTTTTTTTCTATGCTATTAAAAGTAAGCAACTCATAACTACAACACAGAGAAGCGCATTAAAATATCCATTTCCTATTGGAAATTGTCCACCTTAAAATGAAAACCAAACCGTGCTCTCCTCCCCAGTAAAATACTGCCACTGCAACTGAAACTAATTTGTTGGTAGGCTCAGAAAAGAAGGAGAAGGTTCAGTTACAAGGAGGGAAGACTGTTCCCAGCTAGGTCAAAGCTCTGGTAACACGGCCAGGCAATCCGGGAGAGGCTTGCACGGCTCTTGGCTGCACATGGTGGGTAACAGTAGGCCTTTCGCTCTCCAGGCTGTCAGTCTGGCACTATTCACACACACTAAATTCACTTTGGTATTTAAAGAAGTGGCATTATTGATTCCTTTCCCCCCCCACCCTCTTTTTTTTTTTTTTTCATTCCAAGGCCACTACAGGCCACTGAAAAAGAAAAAGAGACACACACATCCACAGACACAGACAGCAAAACTCGGGGAGCGCTTTAGCAGTAAGTAACAAGTACTAAAAATACCGACCTTGCTGCAATTTTTTAAATCAGGGAACAGTAATATATGGCCCAGATAACACTATATTTTCTTTATTACCCTGAACTGTACTTAATTGACATAACTCTGTGGGAGGATTAGCTTTTATACAAATACCCACATTTTATTGTATTGCCATTCCCCAAGGAGTGCACTGCCCATATATTTTTCTTAATGCGGTTTTGCAAATAGGTCATTGCACAGTCATACGCTCAGAAACATACTTAGATGTTTAGAAACCATTGATTATTTTTTAAAATGCTGAAATCACTGGAGTGACGGATGGTTGCTCAGATATATAATTCTTAACCACTGACTGCTAACATCTTCTGACTCAATTGCAATTATCAGATGTATTTTTTTTTTTGCTTTATGTATATGCCTACAATTGTGATGTGGAGATGGAAAAACATATATGATGAATTGAGACAGAATGACCTGATCCTTAATTGAGCAGGTGGACTGGTTTCTGAGGTGAGTAGAAGAAAAACTTAATGGAAACTCCAAGGCTTTAATTTCCTTTGGGTGAGCTCTCCCCTTGGAGATTTACAGACTACCTAAGTACTACTACGTTTAGGAGGTTCAAGGCCAAATTTCATCATGAAATGAGAGCAAGAGTTGTATCTGCTCTGCTGCATGAATTTACAGTGAGATTTCAAATCACTTGAGCAAAATATTAAGGAATATTCTGTGAACATCCAATCAGCAGGTAGGAAAAACAGCGGATCTCAAAAGTACCATAGTGTCCTAATGCTGTAGTATGTCAGGATTAGAAATGGGAGTCCACAGGCCAGGATGGAAAGGTCCCTAGGAAAGCTAGATGCAAGGTTTGCCAGTATAACACACAAAATTATCGACTCAGCGATGCATATATCCAGAGAAGATTTAGGTATGATATTCACCTGTTAAATATGAACTGCAGGCTATATTTCAAGTGACATAAACTCCTCCCCTAGATCACCAAACCACAACCCGTGTGGAGCAAGACTAGAGGAAGCACCTTCTGCACGAGACAAACAACAAGAGGATAACGGGCTTCTCTCCATTCATGCTGCCTCGCGCTCCGCAGCTCCGAGGGAACACTGTGTGCTAGCCAAGGGGGTGACTACATCTCTTACTGCACTCCAAGCAGAAAAAGTGCCATCTGCAACATTTGCTTGAGGAAAGTGCTAGCTGCTGCCATCACAAATTGTACACGAAACGTAGCCCACAAATAGAAAATCTTAGCTAGCCACTAGACATTGGCAAGTCTGCTAAAAGGGCAGTTCAGAAATCCACGCAGTGACCAATGCCCTGATCTGCCTCTGAACAGGATAAAATTATCCCTATATAAGAAGAAGAAATAGTACTATTCAAGAGCATACGAATAACCTGCCGTGGTTTGCATATCAAGAGACAGATTACACACAGGGAAGAGGGAGCTGCTTCCTGACAACAAAACATCATTGATTTAACTGGCAGTACCAGGGAATCACATCCATTTCAGATGGTGAATCACACGCTTACACGGAGCTCAGAATTGCAGGCTTACAAATGTTATCACTCCATCAGTGATTTTCTTGAAAGTACTGAAGTCTACTTCACATCCTCAAGTCAGAGAATCGTAGGATTTTCAGGTTGATTTTGAAAGACCAAAATCTACTTTTCTAGTCCTCACAGCTACAAAGGTAACTGAAAACATCAAATCTGAAAACATCAATTGACTTTAAATATAAGATTCAGAATCCATAGGGTAAAAAAATGATAACTATAACATCTGTTAATTTTTATAGCCTACTTTCTGAAGAGAAAAAATGCATGTGATCAGAAGGTGTTTATGCTGGGGGAAGAGAAAGGCATACTTGACAAAAATCATGATGTTCAAACAAGCCTTGTGGAAACAGGTGGCTGTGTAGAAGTGGCTGTATTTGTTCTTTCTATTAGTGGCCTAAGGGAAAAGCACAAGCATGGGGACACACAGTATTAGGCACAAGAGCATCCACCAAAGAAACTGCAGCTACAGAAAAATCTGTTGAAACTGGCAGTTAATTATGAAAAACAAATCATAAGGAACTAAGTGTTTCTTTTGTGCCAGAACTTACGAAACTAATTGCTTAAAAAAAAAAAAAGATAGACTTATGATTTCTAAGTCAATCTAATAATTTTTGAAAGTTTATGATTGGCAATGTTTTAAAGCAATTTGCAAATACTGAGCTGAACAGCATTGCTCCAGTGCAAGTAAACATTGCAGAACCAGAGCCCTAAACCCTTAGATTACCACTGAAAAAATTGTCCCTCCTATAGTAACCTACAACATCTCTGCACGTGCAACTACAATGCAACAGGCTGGGGTGAGAAATAAACCAAGGGAATTAAAGCAACAAGAGAAGCCCAGGAAGGCACTACTGTGGATAATTAGAAAGGTTTTGCTGCTAGAGAGATTCAAACACATCTAATTGATACTGAATCCATGGGGCTTAAATGCAGATAGCGCATGTTCATAAAGACACGTCTGTTTTCCGGCAGTCAGATTCATCCGCCAGAATTCACACACACAAGGGTCTTGTGTCTGCAAGGAATGCGCACACACACAATCTAGCCTGTCTGCAGATTACGTTCTTGACAGACACATGCTCAGGATCTCACTTCTGTTTTTCATAATCCAATGTGTGTATATTATCGCACTGGTCTCTGGCTATACCGCAGATTGGATCCTTTCCTCTGTTCTAGAAGCCTCACACAGCTCAACCAGTGAATGTCTGCCTTACACACAGCTTACCTTACCTCACGTGGGTCTCCCTGAGGCTGGGGAACCACCAGTTGGTGCTGGGGCCATCCTAATGTGTCTTTGTGCTCTTACAACCTGTCTGAGGTTCCCTGACACTCATGGCTGTCCTCTGGCGTACTTTGCCTGCCGTGCTCTCCCTGGCTTGCTGCAGGCAATTAAAACATGTTAGATAAGACTGGAGATTCCTCCAACACATACCGTTGGGTATGCCTGGCAGGAAGTTAACGTGGATGGCTTCTACGCAACATGCACGTTTTTTGTTGATGGAAATCTCTGGATGACAAGAGAGTTACAAGGCAGTTTCCAGCTCCTGCAGAACCAGTCTGCCACTGGGCTGGTTGCTCCTTGGACATCACTAAGGATGCGACTGAATGCGTTTTGTTCCTAAATTATAAATGGTTTTCTTTTCACAGAATTTTGCAGTTCAGTAAGTGGTTGGAGGGTTCAATCCTCAACCCATTTCTTTTACCAAAAAGAATCAATAAAAATGCTAACAGCAGCAAAAAAAAACCCCAATTATATTAAGACAATACCAAGCATCTGTGTGGTTTTCTTGTATCCCTTCAGCGAATCTGGAGAAGAGTCATTCCCTGTTAGACATACTAGAAGTCTTTTGTTGATATCATAGTGCCGACAAGTGTAACATTGACAGCAACATCATATGAAATTATAACAGGAATCTTCCTTTCAGCAGTAGGTCTTGATAAATTGGACATACTGATTCCTGCTATTTGTTGCAAGGTAGTGTGGCATCTCTCTTTTTTTTCTTTAACGGGCGCTAATTATTGAGCATCAAATAGCGTAAAATATAACAGCTGTGCGTACTGTCAGCGCTATATGGGCTGCTGAAGGTGTCTGTGCGTGCATATGCCAATGTGTGAGCAACTGACAGTGGGTGGTTTTGCTGTTTGCTTTATAAATGCATTTGAATAAACCGGATTATTCTGCAGGACAGTAGAAATTCAACTGGGTTACAGCTGAGTTAACAAGGAGAAGCCAGTTTCTATAATGCCTGTGATGACTTTGCTGCAGTGCTGGGTGAAGAAGCATATTTCAGACTGCTGGGCATGGCTGGGGAAGCAGCTAAAGTCCATGGAAATTCTTGGAGACTAATGATGTTTTGTCCATTTCTGTATGCCAATCTCACAAATCCCAGCTAAATTATTAATATGTTTTCAGGAATCATGAATAGGAAGTTCCAGCATTTGAAAAACAGGAGAAGAAAAGAGAAGGAAAAAAGTTATCATTGAGAAACCAAAATCCTGATGTGCTATTTTAAGCTTTTACAGGCAAGCTGTGTCAAATAGTAGGAACAGTTCACATAGCAGGTGAAAGTTTGCTGCCAAAAGCTTTCAGTCCAAAGAAACTTTTTCCTTTGTGAGATGATTTAAACTGTAAACCATAAATACCCTGGTACCTCCCTGACCAAGATAACAACCTCAAAAAAAAAAAAAAAAAAAAAAAAAAAAAAAGAAACCCCTAAAAATATTACTGTGACCTGTTTTATGGGAAGGTCAGGCTCTTAATCAGTTTCGGGGTATAGCTCTTGAAACAGGAATGAAAGACTTTCTCCCTGAATAGTTTGCTCTCCTCAGGTTATAGTGAAACAAAATATGTAAAGTTTTTTGCTTCTGAGTGTTAGAGCTGCTCTTTTAACTTTCCTTTTAAGTTGGAAAAATGCAGTGAATAGAATCATTCTTTTCAACTCAAAACTTCTTCATGAAGGGTTGAGTCTTTTTTTTTTTTTTATGGTTGCACTGGTACTAACACACCAGCTTCAGATGACCTTTACAAGTATCATATGGAGGCTTTATCCTGATTAAAATGGTTTTCTACACAGAAGGGGAAGGCCTGTGACACCACTCCGAACAAAACCTCTGCAGGACAAGGTGTAAAAGGATAAAATATATTGCTTCCTCTAAGAGGAATGGAAAAAAAAGGACCGAGAGATTCTGAATAAGAGAGAGACATGAAAACCTGTGTTTCATTTTGATTAATTCTGCACAGTTCTTCTTTAAGCAAATGACTAATGTGGCCTTTGACCCACCAGGAGAATTCTTTTAGCTCCATCCTTCAGGAAACCCAAAGAAACAGTGCTAGGGTTACACCTAATGCTGACCTACCTCATCCATCTGCTTTCAGTGAGCAAATGTCAAGTTCATATTCTTTTCCCATCGATGAAGGGGTGGGGAAGGGAAGGGAGAGGATAAAATTGCTGTAACTTAATCCTGGCATCAAGATTTATTTGCTGTTGATCACAGCTGGTGAACTTTTTGTCTCTTGCATATGCGCAAGGTTGCTTGGGTCAAGGTGCATATGCCAACGAGAGAAAAGCAGGGGAAAAGAGCAGGAGAAAGGAAGGTCTGAGGATGTAGCAAACCAGCAAGGAACGAGAGGCTCAAGGGTAAATTTATAGTTATGTGATCTGAGCCCAGAGGGAGGCCTAAGCAAAAATGCTCCCTGACCGTAAAAACGCACTGGCTGGTAATGGCTGGTAATGGCACGGGGTGATTTTACTGAGTTAGGCTTTGTGGGGGTGGTGGGGCTCCGCGGGGGCAGGCGTTTGGGAAGTGAGATGATAGTGGGGTAAATGCCACAAAAGAACGGAGGTGATGAAGCCGTGCTAACAACGATCGCGTGTGCCCTGCTTCCACAGTTGCCTTCCAACGCACACAGAAAAAATTAAGAAAAGACAAATATAAAAAATAAAGGAGAAAGGAGAAGGATGCAGGAAATAGGATGAGGAACCCGAGTGGCATTTTGTGCTGCTAACGTGCATGACATTTCAAGAACAGTACTTTGCATTTTTCCTTTTAATTGTTCTGCCCTTTTGCTCTCCGTTCAGTGTGTGCCACAGCATCTTGCCTGGCTGAGGACAGCGATGAGCAGGCGATGGGTGGGCTTATGAACACTTTGGGTTCACAAGTCTCCTATTTTCAATTAGCAGATGCACAAAGGATGTGGGGCTGGGTTTTATTTTTGGTTGTGTGTTTTCAATTAAAATCCTTTCTTTCTCTCCCTTTTTTTCCCCTTTCTAATAAGTCTCCCCTTTACTGAACCCACACTCAGACCCCTGTATAATCCTTCCAGCTCCAGTGCTTGCACTAATACCGGCTGGACTTGGTGGAACAATTGCATTACAGACATCTACGGCTCTGATTATCATCAGCAACTGGGGACGCTGGCTCAAGGATGCAAGGTCAGTTGAATACCAATCTCCAGTACCCTGTGGCAACTGCTTCTCAAGGAGAGCCAGTTACTCACCATAATGAGATCACAAAACACACAAGCTTTTTTTGACTGTGATTTCCAGCCCAATCAGCAAAGGAAGGAAAGTGCTGTCCTTGCATAGTCTGGAACTGGTGCCTCCCTCTTTTGAGATGAAACAGTAGTTTAATTCAGGATCAACTGACTTAAGAGAACACTGGATCAAGCCCAGGCTAAATTAGTTAAAATGCAGGTTAAAATGGCTTCTATTATCAATTCCAACATATGTTTTCTTTTTTCTTTTGTTTAATAAAAGTTCATTCAAATTGTTAAATCTCATTCTTTTTCAACGAATAACTGATGATGTAATTTAGCTCAGTCTCAGCTGAATCTGCATTTGGTCAGTATGCAAAAAAAAACCCCAAATATGCTGCAGCTAAACAGGCAATTTTGCCTGGACCATCTGAAAACATAGAATCTCTGTAAATGAACAAATGTAGTAGTAGGCTTTTGAAATGGTTATTCTTTTTTTGCACAGAACCACTGCATTATATAGTTACTAATAAAATTAGTAGCTCAATGTTACTGGAAGTGTATCTATTGTATTCAACATACTTCAGGGCCAAAATACCGTCCATAGATTTTGGTACTGATGTGCCAGCCAATTAATGAAGAATATCCTCCAACTGTGAAAGTTCTGAGACTTCAGAAGGTTTTTGAGGTACAAGACTATACAAATCACTCTTCTCTCCTGTGTTATGTTATTATTTATTGTACATAAACATTCCCGAAAAATGCTAGATGCGTAGACATAGTTTGTATATGCATATAAATAAGACGTTGTACAAAGTCAGTGACAACTTTTAGGTTTGTATAAGAGTGTCTCTAGAATTCTAATGAGAGATTGAATTAATTGTGTCATAATTACTGTAGAATTTTTAAGGGAAGAGTGTATGACCTTATTTTAAATATAATTCACTAGTTAAAAGTGAAGAAAATTTAAAAATCTATAAGCCACAGCAATCTATACTATGCTGACTATATTTTTTGGGGCACTGCTGAGACTGTCCTGGATTCCTGATTTTTGGACTTTTTTGAAAAATGGAGAACTTTTACATCAACATCAAACCTGTGGGCATAATTTAAAAAGTAAATTTTGAACTATATCTTTTCAGCTAGGAGTAAGGGATAACTTACTATCAAACTTCATTTTGTAGAACTACCTAGTTAAAATTCTGTGCAAGGGGTGACCATACCAAGATTCATTAAAGCAGGAGAGAATATTTTGTCTGAAACCTGATGCATGGGCTACTCTATAAGTTGATTTCTCTGCTACAAGTTGGAAAAGAATATCCCCTTTAAAGAGAAACAATGTGTTAAACCTCTATGAGAGTCACCTAGACTGAATGTTAAACTTTTTCTTTTTTTTTTTTTTCTCTTTTTTTCCTGCAAGAAGCACACTGGTCAAACACACCAAGTGCCTCTTGTTAGGAGTTATCACTTTAGAAACAAATTTGCAAGCTGTAGCACTGCAGCCCTTGGATCGGATCACAAGTTCCTAACCTCCACAGGTCTGGCCTTTGAGCAGAACTTGAGAGAAGGAGGGGGCGGAATAAGAGAGAGAAAGAGAGGGAGCAAAAGGATGAAGAAGAAAAGCAAAATAAATCAAAAGCAGCTTTCTTGGTAACACCAACATCTCAAAGGCCAAGTGTAAAAGGACCAGGGCTCTAATGATATCAATTAGGCTCAATCCTCTATGTCATTTTAGATATATTGTACCCGCTGAGTATACTTAAGTCCATATGTATAAGGTCATTTACTGGGTCCAGAACATAAAAAATTATCAGCAAAGGGTTTTGGATTTTTTTTCCTTTTTCTCCCTAACACTTTCCACTTTCTGAAATAAATTACAGCTCATAATGGTTTCATGTTGAGAAGCTAATTTTACTTAATTTTTTTCCTGCTATACCAGGGAAATTATTATTATATCATTGCGTATGTTCATTGCTCATTGAACAAGAAAAAAATACTTGTTAAATTTTCTAGGATAACTTGCCTCAGCTAAGACAGGTGACTTCCTTTTGAGATGTCATGGTATAATTGGTATCAAAGATGCCAACAAGATAGTCTTTGCAAGACATTATCTGCCTTGGCTAATCTTTTTCAGTGTCCCTCATTGCACTGTGGGTTTCTTCACAGCAGCATGGTTGCATATTCATTCTGAAGGGAAATAGTAAACTGCTAAGAAAAGCAGAAGAGTCTTCAACATTGTCTGTTCGAATCTTTTGGCAGGCCTTCAGAAATATGTCATCTTGTTCTATCAGCAGCATCTCAGGATGTGGTGACCACCTAAAAGCACTCTTGAAGGCTGACAGTAAACTTGTGCTACTCCCTACACTTCCTATAACAACAGGCTTCATGCTGGATTTGCCGTCATTTTTCAGTGCCTTGGAGAGGAGCTACGCCAATTTGGGCAAACACAGCAGAATCTTGTTACATAAATTGAGTCAGTTCAGACTGCAGCTCAACTGTGCTTTTCATGAGTAGGCAGAAATGTTGTCTTTACTGCTGATATACAATTCGTGCTTATCATGTTGGATAGCAATGCCATTTCCACTGGAACAGTTAGAAGGAGGTTGATCACACGCAAGATTAGATACCTGAAGCTATGCCAGATACATGTGTGTCTTACAGATCAGTGTTTGCTAGTGGGTAATACATGGAATAATTTTCATGGGGGTTACGCATCTCCTGTTCTCACCGGGCATCCCATGGGCAACCCCTATACCAGTTAGCACCAATGAGATCAATGAAATATTGATCAGTTGGGACAGGAAAATCAATAGCGTGGTGGTTAGGGCACTCACCTCAGCTGTGGGAAACCCAGGCTCAGGACCCTGCTCTAATGAATGCTCAATTATTTATGCAAAGTGGAAAGCTCCGACCGAACAGACTGAGGAAACCTACCCCAGATACCCCAGAATAACTACGTACTTGGGGTCAGAACAGTCATTAGGGATGGAGGAGGTTGTTAAACTTGAGCCTCTGACTGAACCAGAAGGTCTCCCCTGGAACAGAGAGCTTTTTTGTTGTTGTTTTTTGTGAAGTGGCAAGTTTCCAACACAAGCTTCAGTTGAAGTGAACGGACATTTCAACTAGCCCTATGTGCAAGCCCACCCCACTCTGCAGCGTGCCAGTACGCTCTTTGGGGAGAAGCATGACACAACCCATGCTGTGGATGCAGCTTGCAAAGGGAGCAAATTCCTGCCCACTCTGCCATGGCTCCATCAGGGCTCCTCGGTTCTTGCTGAAACAGCAAACTTGAGTCGGGGCAGGGCTCTGGGTGTACTGATGTGCAGCCAGTAACAACCAGACAGTTGGCCAGGGGACTCTTGATTACAAGCCTCACCATAAAACTCAACTGCTATGAATTTTTTAATCACCATTTCTTGTCATTAAATCTTGCTTTCAACTCCCAGCTTGGCTTTTTCCATCAGCTTGATAAATGTTATGTAACCCAGAATTTACTTTTATTCACAATCTCCTTCCTTTGGTTCTCTTCCTCATTGAGAGCCTGCACATCTGTTTCATATTTATTAAAGGGGAAGAGAAATACTCTGCTTACCCTCTTCTATCTTTATTACAGTTTATATGTTAGAAGTAAAAAGAATACACAGGAAAAAGAAAGAAAAGAAACTTCAGTTTGGTTCTTTAAAACATGAAGTTTCAAAACTTCCTCCTTTTTTCATCCAGATTTCCTTTTATATCTCTGTTTAGTAGTGATGGCGCCCTTTTGCTCCTTGTGTCTACTTAACCTGTAAACTGCTCAGGTTGGGAATGGGCCCATCCCCTGCACCTACCCCTGGGACAGCCTGGGGACTACCAATCTCGGAGGCCTTTAAGTGCCTCTGCAGTACTGAAGTAGGAGAAAGAATGGATGTGTTATGTTAGTTCCCAAAAGCCCTGGCCAGAACAGAGCCCTCATCACACTAGGATCAAACATAAAATTACAGGACATTGCCTATTTTCAAGGATTTACCATATAATTTCAATCAGGTGGGAGTAAAAGTGGAAACGCAGTTGAGTTTGGAATAGACGAGGGAAAGGGGGAGTGGAGGATCAAGACTACATCACATCAACCTGCTAAGATTTCAACCTGGCTAATAGGTGCAGAGATGATGGCTGCTTTTCTAAGAGATATAGACAGACAGATTAGACAGGGGTTCACGAGTCACCGCTGATCATTTACCTGGCCATTATCACCTGCCAATGCCTGCAGCCAGCACACCGGCAGTGTAGCACAGGAACCGGGACAAGGTGGTGGCTTCCCAGATCAAAATTACTTTGCACACCCGTGCAGACAGACGCAGCCATGACAATTACAGGCTTTCAAGGTGGTGCCAGTTCTTCCCTGTTATGTGATGAGCTGAATATCCAGTAACAGTTACACACTGTGGATCTGCTTCTACCTGCCTGCTAAATTTACCTCTTGTGTATTCCCCCAGTCCAAAGGGATACTTGCACATCATGCCTAGATCAGTCCAGATGTATAGCTTGGCATAGTTTCATTCCTCCTGCTGTAGGGAATTAGATAAGGTCCCTAACTGGGAAGTTTCATCAACTTAAACTCCCTAAACACAGTTCATGTAAAATCCAAACTGCACTCTGCAGAACCATCTATCTCGATTAATCTGGAGAGTGCTAGGATGCCCAGTGGCTCCTTAGGTCTTTCAGAGGAGTGTCTAGGCTTTGACAAAAAAAGGGATGAAGTTCAGGCAAGGTAGGAGGGCAGAGGTATCAGTGGAGTGCAGGAACTGGACCTGAGTTGTCAACTCTAAAATATAAATCTTTCCCAACTTGAGTCAACAAACAACTCCACTAACTATGAAAAACAACAGCAATGGAGGCACACTTAGCTACATTTTTTTCCAAGGTATTGCTTCAGTACATCTGTCCTCCATCTTCTTGGAAAGACTGTACTTCCTTCACTTATGTATGTGGAAGAAAATGAAACATTAGGTGTCTCTCATTCAAAGACCAGTTTCTGTTCCTTTTTTCCTACACCACCTCTCCAGCCTGTAAGAATATTTGTTTCTGTACTGCTATCTCCACAAATCGAATATGAACACCGAAAAGTAATATGAAAGCCAAGCAGTGAAAGGTCTCTATATGCCTTTTAATTATTTTTATTATTTTTTAAAAAGCTTTAAACTGAAAAAACAATCTGATAAATTAATTCTCAGGTGTGAGCATAAAATAAAACATCCTTTAGGAGCTGGGAATTAGCCCAAGATCATCAGTGATACAGTGGCAAAGGGCATGCTTTAAGAATACCAAAAAAGATTTTGTAACAAATTAAGCTGGGGATGAAGCTGTGCCTGATGTTACAGGCCATTATTATGCACAGTTATGAAACACTGGTATGCATTAATAATAAAGATCAGTGTCGCCTTCTAGGAAAAAAATTGAGCATTCTTTTAATTAACTTAAATTTTTCATCAAATTGATTGAAAAGCTCTCATCCTTTTTTACTTTCATGTAGCCCTACATTTTATGCCGTAGGCTCAGAGGAGTTTTATCTCAAATACTTGGTATTTTTGAGAGACCATGTGTTACAAGTTTAAAAAAAAAAAAAAAAATCAGAGCAACAACCTAGAAGCAAGCTGGGGCATGAAATAAGAAGAAATAAGTAGCAGCTTTCAAGTACATCACTTTTAAAAATTTTATGTTTATCTTAGAGGGGAAGAAAGAAAAATGTCTTTTCCCTCAGACTGTGGCAGGGCTTTGGAGCTGTGTTCAGGCACAGGGGTTGATGAGGGTCATGGAGGTAAGACCCAAGCACACTGCATCCAGCTGGAACTGGAGAGAGTTGCTGAGCTCTCCATGACTAACGGCTTCTGCTCACTTCGGTTTTTTTCTTTCAGTAAAAGTGATGAAAGCCTCTAGCTCTGTTTGTGTAGGATGAGGGTATGAACCCTTCCCAGAGTACCTGGATGGATATTGGATGATCACTTTTAGGGTATCATTTGCAGCATTCATACAGCATGCCTGGAAAGTCGCAGCAGTTTCTCTGGTGTAATCTCTGCTGCAGTGTTGCAATGGGAGAACGTAATGCAAAGAATTTTGATTTTATCTAACTGAAGTATCCTCACAGAAATTTTCAGGCTTTTTTTTGTACATGGAAATCCCATCCCCAGGGCAGTTATCATGTAATAAAAATGTACATCACATACACCTGCTCCAGTTATAGATAGTTCTGCAGAGCAAGATCTGGAGGTGACACTGAGCCACTATGCCCAAGTGATTTTGGGTGAGCAAAACCCCCAAACGAGGGGGATCCACAGCTACTCACTCAGGAAGGCTCAAGCCTCCATTGTGCCATCCCAGCTCTGCTGAGGACCCTCGACATGTGTCTACAGTGGCAGGCACAGACATTCACAGACTCTCTCTGTCCACGCTCAGGGTTGGGTGGACAGCTCCGGTTCAGAGGATTTGGCTCAGAAACCACGCAACGGTAACACCGTGCCGAAGTGAGGCAGCGAGAGCACGTGCTTGGAGGTATGTTCTGGGTGGGGTGGAAGACCTGGGCATACACTTTTGCACCTTTTGTTCTTTTTTTGCACTTTAGAACGTCTGTCTAAAGGGAAGTGAAGAGCTCACAGGTTGGTATTTGCATCCACAGCTCAGTAGCTAAACCAAATCAATAGAAGATTTTCATTAAGGTTAGCATTAAACCCTTCTGATACTGAAGGAAGAACTGAGGGGAAAAAAGGAAAAAGGGGAAAGGGGAGGTGAATGGATAGAATAAAATATTTTCAGTGTTTACCACAGAAATATATGAAGCTTCCCAGCTTATATTTCCTGTGCATCTACGCAATAACAGTCCTTTCCTCCCCATTGCCTATTAACATTCTGCAGTAACCAAAAAGAAACATTTGCTATTTTAAAACATGGCCTACAGTCATAAAACCTGACCACGTGAGATCTGACAGGATCAGTGCAGCATAGGAGCTATCAGCCTGGGTACTTGTATGGGAAATTACTTTTTTACTGGAAACCTCCATGGAACAGCTGTGTGTGTCAGGCTGATTCTGCAGCTGACATTTCTATCCGAGCTGGAATGAACCAATATCCCACGCTGGTGGGAAAGGCCACAGGAGATGCTGGATCTAATTCTCCTCTCACTTTTACGGGTGTAAAACAGGTGCTTAACAAGATTTCATAGCTATAATGCTAGACTGAGGATCAAGCCAATTCTTCTGGAGGAGATGAAAAAAAAATCAGGACCCTGCAAACAATCCTGACTACGGATATTTCATTAAACATTTCATAAAGGTAGAGACACGAGAGGAGTTCCAGCTTCATTTGTAATCAACAGCAATGTTCTCATTGACTCCAACAGGGCCAGGAATTGCACCTATTAAATATATTATTCTCACAAAATTCTAATTGAAGCAATTACATCCTACCATCTTAAATCCCACCTGGATTTTCAGCTGGATATTGTATTCTTCAATTTCTGGCCCTGTACCCTTGTCTAGGGTTTCTGTGCACTATTAAACAACTGCTGCATTTCATATCTGAAGCAGGTGCAATTACATATCAGTTTTTTTACATGCGAAAAGTACTTTAGGATATTCTAGGGTGAAAGGTACAATATGACTACGAGATATTGAGACTTTCTCACAGTTAAATCCTCTTTATGGCTCTGCACATTTCTAAAGCGGTATAACTTAGTATTCAGCTTATACTCTTTAGTGTTAAAGAAACTCTGGGAAATAATTTTGTTTAAAAGACTTACAGTGCAAAAAGACTTTCATTATATGGCTGTTTTAAGCAAAATTTTCAAGCTACTTAAAAAAAAAAAAATGTTGCCGTGTTTGCAGTTGCTAACAAATAGCTCCTAATCTATATTTTTATGCTGGCCCATCCCCTCCCTACCATGCTGTTCTTTTAATGTGTGCAGCACCTTATACAGCAGTATCCAAGATTAAAGTTCCTCTCATTGACACAGAATGAAGGCAAATTATACCGTTTGCAAGAGAAGAGATAATAAAGGGGGAGTCTATAGAAATACTTTGATGAATTATATAGTGGCAATTTTCTGACATTAGTAATGTAGGGCAGAAGACAGTGTTTCTGATATATAGATGTAAATTCATCATCCAGACTGCATTAAAGAAAACTACATAAGATTCCATGGTTTTTGGATTGCTTACAAGAGCAATCAGTAAAATGTTATAGTCTTTTCCAAGGAAGCTCCCTTAGTGCAAAAGGTGAAGAATTACATAGATGAAATAGCCACCCCTTTGTGCTAACCATCATAGAAACAGAGCCCGAGGACTTACAGGAGCCTGCACCTACATATAAAGGGAAGGGCTTTGTGCTATAAGGTGAGTGACTAACCACAGCTGCAAAAATCACACGACGGTTCCTTATTTTATATATACATGCAGATAAATGTAGAGACACATATAGATAGAAAGAAATATATACACATTTTTATATATGTATACACATATGGACTGTTTTACTTGTTTGCAAAATAAGAGAGTACCCAATTCTGTTTTTAAAATAACATATGAAAGAGCAGCTTCTGGGGAAGGGCAGGAGGATGCTGTCCAGACTGCACACAGGAAGTCCTATGAAAGGGATCACAGCGATAGGTCAGACAAATCTTGTTTACCGATTCCCTTCTACCAAAGTAAGTGCTTCATCAGTTCAGAAAATACATTTTAAAAGGATAAACTACTCATGTGATAAAATTAACCATTTTCAACCTGAAGGTTAGGAAGACCCTGTCTCCACATGCACATGGCTATCAGGAGTGTATCCATAGTTTGGTCTTATTCAACTTTTAAGACAATGACAGGAATTAATTTCATACAGACCAGAGATTTCCACTCAGTCTGACCTCCAGGGCCCTTCAGCATCCCCACTCTCAGCGCACCATGTCCTGGGTGTGATATAGACATGGAGCTTAGGGTCACACCTACACTCTCTACAGTGCAGAGAACAGTTCTAAAATACACAGGATTTTATTCTTATTTATTTTTTTTATTTCATTTCTTTCCCCCCTCCCACATCGGTTTTAGCAGTTACAGAAAATAATGGGTTCATGGGTGGATTCAAGATGTCAGAGAGAACAAGCACTGCTGTTCACTTTGTAGTAAGGCAGGGAACAGTATTAAAGAAGCAGAAATCAAGGAGTAGGGCCGCCGCCGCAGCAGCAGCTCATCCAAAGCAATAACAACGCACGAAGGCAAGCCATGGCAACTGAAGGAAGGCTGGAATCTAGCATACCCATGGTCTTGTTCTTATTATTACAACACAGCGTGACTAAAAATATCAAACCAAACAAAAGAAATTCCTGCAGGCAAGGGGTAAGAGAGGAGGCCGACCACTGCTGGAAATGGAACTTATTGTTCACCTAAGTAGTGCAGCGGGGAACAGAAATCACAGAAGCAAAGGCCAAGATCAACAGCAGGAGCAGCGCTGAAAGTAACAACAATGTTCCTGAACAAGGAGCCACAGACTCCAGAAGAGGAGAATTAGAAAAGGGGCTTCCCACCCTCTCCATCCCTCCAACAAATCACCCAGAAGGAATGCAGGCTAGATGGACAGCTCTGCTTCATGGTGGCAGGATGCTTTGCCAGGAACTGACCTGGGAATGGCTCAAGGGTTGTGGGTCCTTTGGGTCTCAGCTCTCGGATCACCCAAACGGCAGGTTGCTCTCGAAGGAGGAAAGAAAGGCCCCACGGGATCCTGCTTAGCAAGGTACCCTGGCGCAGGGCAGGCTGGAAAGCAGCTGGGTGCTCCTGCAGCCAAAGGACCCACAGGGCCAGGCTGGCTGCAGAGGAGTCGGGGACCCTGGAGGAGTTTGCACCAAGGACCTGGGGAGCCCAAGGCTTTTGGTTCCCTGGACACACAGCTGGCTTTGAGAGCCTGGCACAAGGGCTATTGGGGCACCAGGATTTTGACTCCTTGCTGGGTGGCTGGTCCCAGCAGAGATCTAATTTCTGAAGTCAGACCATCTCCATAAAACACTACCTTTTCACCCAGCGGGGCATTTTCTGTCAGAAATCTTGCCACGGGGGGCTCTCTGGCCAGCCCTAGCTCAGAGCAGCTGAGCATGTATAAAGACTGGACTCTGTGAAGAAATACCTAGGAATTTTCTGTGGAGATAACCTGTAATAAAGCTATTATTAATGGCCATATTGTTGCTTTGCACTTCTGTGATACCTTCTGGAAAAATACCCAAACCTTTTCACAAGTTAATGAACTGAACAAACTTCCCTGCTGTACTGCAACGCAAGAATTTTTACTGCCTCTTTTTCTTTCCTAACTCCTCCAGCCTTGATCAGTTTTCTTTGGCCAGTCTCTTCACCAGCACACACATATCTTATGGAAAGCTGTCTGTTCATTCCCATTTCGTGCTCCCCTCCACAACTCTGCAGAGACGGGAAGGAAATCTGGCTTGCAGCTGGCTCACGTGATGCGAAATGAGTGGCCAGTCTAAGACCTAGAAGAGGAAACTGTGACCTGCTGCGCTCAGAGTGAGAGTTTTATAAGGTAAAGGGCTTTGGAGGATTGCAGAGACTGAAGGAGAGGCAGCTGTTGGAGGCAGCTGAGGATTGGGAATAGGTGTAAGGGGACATGACGGGCTGTTGAGTCAGAGTCTCAGCTGGTATAAACCAGCATAGCTCTGTTCACTAAAACTACAGTGCAAAGTTCATTTCAAGAAATAAAACAATGTCTGGATCATACAGTGCTCAAAAATGCACCTTCCTTTCATTTAAAAAGGGATGAACTGTGCTGCAAGATGGTGACAGGCCTAGAATTTGATCTTTCCAGGATAGAACTGCCGTCTGTTTTCTACATCTGCATAATTTTCTCTTTTAGATTCTCACTTAGCAATGAATAAATATTTGTTTCCCATGCCACAGCTCCTTTCCCACTCCTTCAATCTCTTCTACATCGGGCTGTTTATAAAGGATGCTCATGGGATGGAGAAATGGGCCCTGAGATCTCAGAGATGATCCTGTCTTTAAGCTTCTACTGCTGCTCCACCTGCTTCGTTCCTTCCTTTTTAGCACTGCATGATACATTGAATACATAATTTTCTCTCCCTCTGTCTGTCAAACACACATTTTTCTATGCTTGTATATCCCAATCTATAGAAATTCCCCCAACTTGTGCATGCATCAACCGCATAGTAAAACAAAGGCTTTTATGTATTCAAACTGATGATAAATGGATTAGAAAGACATGGCTGATGTGACTCGTACTTTCAATGGAGCTTTAACTGACTGAAAACACATAGTTCATATTAAGTCTTTGTTGAAATTCCTATCAGTAATAAGCATTTTGAATCATGAGAATAAACATAAAATGTCACAAGTTTTTTTTTTTTCCTGGTGGTGACTGCAATTTCAATATATTTGTGATAATCAGGGAAAGCAGTGTGCCACCTTGGAATAGCTGAGCCTTTGATTCATTTCTGAGGATTGGTGATAGTGCAAGCTACAAGCTGGAAGAACATTCCTTGCCACCAGGCTGGTATTAATTTCCTGTTCAAAAGGGGCTATATTGTCAATGTGACACTTTAATCAGCTACCAAAGTGACTCTGGGAACACAGACTTCACAATCAATGTCAATGTATTTCATGTAGTTTCAATACCGCTTAGTCATTTTGCTTCAAAAGTGCGCAAGGAGGGTCAATACATTTCATTAGTTTGTTTCATCTAAAGGACAGTACAACATCACAACTTTGATTATATTATAAGAATTGCCTTAATGTGACACCAGATTCCCTGATTGTGCAATACCAGACACGGGAGTGCTAGAGGGCAGTCAAATTATCCTTCACCCACGTGTACCCAAGAAGCACCAGTGAAACATGCTACAAATAGGAAAAAAAAAGAGAAGATAAGAGGATGCTGATAATTTACATGACACATAATAGCCTATAGCTCCTCTAAATACATTACAAAACTTGAAAAAATATCCTTAATTTTCAAGGATACATGCAGCCGGTAAATCAACGATTTGTTACTTAGAATTCCACTCTACAAAAACACTTGACATGTCTAAGCACCACATCATTTTCATGCAGTTATTTATCGTTTATAAAAACATAGACTAAGCACAAATGTCCATCTGCATATAAATAATTCCTTTAAAAACACAGACTGAAAAAATAAGTATGTGAACTTTACAGAAACATTGAAGTCAACTTTTTCCAGGATAAACACACGCTAGTATGCAGACTCTTAGTATTTGTACAACTGTTTTACTAGGAGCTTGATTAATAGGAGACAGGTGCATCTTATTATTTAAGTAACTTAAAGACAAATGTAAGAAATGACAGAAAAACAACATGAGTAGGAGTTTGGCTGAGTGAAATAATAGAAAAATCACTGAAGGAAAAGGAATGTTCAATATTCAGCGCTTGTGTGCACCACAGAGAAAGACATAGAGGTGGGCTTTACTTTAAAACTAAAAGAGAGAAGCCACACTGAAGGCACGTTATAGGTCTAATTTATTGATAGATGTAAGCATTTCGGGTTTATAAGGTTTGTCTACTACATTACATGAGAATGAAGCACTTTGTATGTTTAGGCAGTGGGGTTTTTTTCAGATTCCATATGACAGACATTATTTCACAATATTCTCAGCACTGACAATCTCAAATATTTGAAATTAAAAGGGCTATACTAGTTTATCCCAGCCAAAGATCCAGCCCCAAAACTTCACCTTCCTCAACGTTTTTATTGGCAAGAATTGTTTCCAAATAAATGAACACCATCAAGTTACCTCAGTGAGTGCAGCCATTAATATCTCATGTTTTTTCAAAACTTGCTGAAGTTTCTACATTTCCGCCCACTACTTGGACCACTAGAAGTCCTTCTGAACTTTGTATATATACCAAGAAAATCATATTCCATATAAGAAAAAGGTTTCTGAGGCAATGCTTCCAAATTCAGCTTACATAGACCAGAGATTTTCAGTTCACTCTCTAAAATCAGGTAGCAGGATGCTTTTTCTTTAGCCACAAGGTCTCTCTTAAGAAGAGAGAAGACTTCTTAATAGTTTTCTCACAGTATCAGGTGCCATTGTAGGGGAAAACGAATATGTGATAATGAAAAAGCCCTCAACAACCAACAAAAACGAAAGCTCAAGGAAGCACCTCATATGTTATCTCTCCCTATCGTAACACAACTAGAAACTAAAGAACAAGAATTATACAACTGATATCGCTTATAGAGACGATAAACATTTGTGTACAAATCTGATCCCAAATTTGCAAAATCTGCCGCTTAGTCTAGTTGTTAAAAGAAAGAAAGGACGATGAAATTAGTGTGGAATTTTTTCTCTCCCAGTTGAAATAACTTCAACTGAGAACAGGCAGAACAGGAATGGCAAAACATGGTGATGATTCCGGAACAAGGATGAGATAACCTCAAAAGACTCACGTCTCAGTTCAGAGAAAGTATCAGGGAGGATTTTTCAAAATAACTTAGTGTTGATCTAAACTTACTTCAACTGAAGTCAACAATCAAACTCCCTGTGGAAGAAGAGTCAGTGACTTTGAAAATGATACTCACAATGTTGCACAGAAAAATATTTCTGGTGTCTTTGATCATGTAAATGAGATAGGAGTTTAACAAGATCAAGATTCTCGAGGCTTCTTCTGGACTGAAATATTGATTCTTACGTTTAATTACTGACTAAATAACCCCTGTACCGCCTAATTTATTAACTGTAAAGTTCACATTGCAATAGAAGTTGCACGTAGACTTTTCATGCTTCATCTCAACAGTAGTAGTAATCACACCAACTCTGCATGGACTTCGTCAAACCACCAGATGGGAAAGCCCAGTTGGTAACTCTTGAATATTTAAATATTGTAAATTTAGAGTTGAAAATGTTACAGCTTAAGTTAGTCAAGTTTTCATATTCATAAAAGAAATGAACTGGTGGATTTTGTAGAATTCATGCTTCCCATTTTGCATCCCTTTAGACCCGATAGTTGCCACATTGGACATAATGTGACACAAAGTGACTGGTCCTCAGGAGAAACCATAAACTGCTTTGGAAATGCTGCTGGTGAGGACTGAAATCTAACATCACTGTGAATAAGCCTAAGAAGCATTTGTCTGAACTTGCATTACAGCTTGATCTCATCAGCTCACTTCAGACCTGACCTAAAAACCATCCTCAGGGAAATTTTTCTTAAGCTAACAGCTAAAACCCACTGGTAATTCAGATACTTTCTTAAGTGATGCTCCTTGCCACTCAAGACAGTTTTCTATTCAGTTACGTTACAAAACTTCCATGTGTCCATGCTTGTACCACGTATATGCCAATGTGAGTCGAAAAACATCTTCGCGTCTCCCTGTGTGGTCCTGCTATCAGCAATCCTGTTCCACTGACAAGCTCTGGACAGACTTTGAGATTATCTTCTCATAAAATAGTTTTACAGAGACAAGAGTCAGACCTCATTTTTTTTAAGAAGTGGCATTGCAAAGAAAGGGCGGTTTTGACAAAGAGAAGTACAGACAGTTTTATTTTATGTTTTATTGTAGTAGTAAAAAGGATTTCTGCAGTGTGCAATATCTGTGCAACACTTTCCATTACTTTAATAAACCCTAGTGCCATAGATGTTAATTCTAGCTGGGTAAGAATTTGGCCCGTGTGTAGAAATTTGTATTTACAATGTAGGATTTTAGGTGGAGTTTTTTGGTAGGAAATTTAGAATATTTTTGTAGAAAAATAATAATAAGGTCTTGCATTTGTAAAGGATTTTTTTCTTCCATTCAGTTTTGCTGTTGGGTTATCCTTGTACTGCTATCTTAGTAATCTAAGTGAATAAAAACTCAGGAAGATACAGAGATCTACCCTAAAAAAAGCATCTTCTGTTATCAGTAAAATTGTAGAACTTGAGAGGAGTTAGCACTTTAATAGAATAAATTTGGCTTAATAGAAAAAAATGAAGACTTCATATTTAACTACATATTCCCTTTGACGCACAGAAATTATAGCAAAATTCCACTGGAAATAAAAACAAAATAAGGAATGCTGAACATACACACACACACTTAATACATCAAAATAGGAATTGAGACACTCACATGGAAAATTAACAATGTAGAATTTTTTTTTTTCCTTGAAAGCAGGTGTAAAAGTTTAAGGAACTGAAGTTAATATTTAAAAAAAAAAGAAACACAAGAGGGATATAGTAATGGAAGGGAATACTCCTAGCAGAATTCATCAAATATTTTTCATTACAAAAAATAAAAAAAACACGTCAAGCCAAGCAATTGTTACATGGGTGAAATTACCTTTAGAGATACAGCTGGTTTTAACAGTATGATTTATAAGGAATACCAAAACTCACAGAAAGAAGAGGGTTGCTTTTACAAGTTGGCGCTTTGCACGGGTCTGATTTTCTGAGCGGTGAAATACATCCCACCCCATGCAGCCATCTGCTCAGGGCAAACAGCTGAGGCAAGACCTTTTCCTAGGCTGCCCTTGCTGTAGGGCTCAGGTGTTATCCTGAAGCTCCAGGAAGCTTTTAGAGGTGAGAGAAGTTCTCCCTTTTTGAAGGATCCATGAGTCATAGCCAGAGTGCTCCAACAGCTGTATCTGGCTATTAGTAATTGCAATCAAGCAAAGGGCTTCATTCAGCTTTGAATGGGAAAGACCCTCTCAAAAACAGGATTGCCTGGGAACAGATGCCCAGATTTAATCACCAAAAAGGCTCATAACTCATGGGGTAAAACAGAGTTAGGACACATAGGAAAGATGTGTTCTCTTCAGGAGAACAGAAAACTGTACTTCAGGGATGTGAGGGGAAAACTACTCCTAGGATCAAAAGCTCAGTCCTGCAGTATTAAAGCTGAAGCTTGCCTTGAAGGAAATGTGTGTCTGTATGCTTACCACACCCAAATGGATTTTCATTACATAGATCTTAAAGAACAAAGTCATTTAAAAAGATGGGACTTTTAAACAATAATTTTAAAAGTTCCAAAATATCAAGCAGATACTGATCACAAAAAATTTTGCTAAATTCAGCTACTCCACAAGGTATCATTTGTACATAATACAGACACCCCCCTCCTCTGAAAATCTTTGACAATACCTGTATATTCCAGTCTATAAGAAATCATAGTAGAGGTAAGTTGCATGTTTAAAATATTTCAAAATGATGCATTACATTGTTATCATCCCAAAATAACAACGACCTAACATCAACCATGCACATATTTTCATATAAATGGGATGTTTTCAACTGACTTCAATAACTTACAAATACTTGAAGTAGATCTGCTGCTTTAAAAAAAAAAAAAAAAGCGCAAAGTCAAGACCTTTCTTGCCAAGATCTAACCTAGAGAATATTTTGACAGCTAAATTATAAACTATGAGAACCAAGGGAGTTGTTATGGACCATCAACTATAGTGAAGCCAGGGAGTGCTATTCAATTAATCATTTTACTCATTAGAGTTAAGTAAAAGCCAAAATAAAGTTAATCAAAGTCTTTTATACCCTGTGTTTAGAGCAGCTCCCTGTGTCTTGATGGATTCTTCCTGTAACACAAGCAATGTTTCAAAGACAGATCAATAAACAGAAATTCTTGAAGTTTTGAAAATTAACACCTTTCTCTAGCTATGAGTCAATCAGGAAATAACACCCCAAAGAAATGAAGAAGTCACCACAAGTTCAGGAGGACTTTAACATGTGTGTCCCAAACTGTTAGTTTTAAGTCGTTATATTTTTCCAAGCAGCTAATTTTTCCTTTTTGAAGTACTCACAGAAGGTCAGGACCAGTTTAAACATCAAAGCTTTATGAATTAAACAGTTTCATGGAAAACAGAGGAAGAAAACTTGCCTGAAGTAAGACTCTACAGTGAGGCAACACGGCTCACCTTCTGTCCAGGACAAACTGGGCATTTGGAAACCAGTCCCGGGTTGCACTGACCCACTGGAGTAGAGCTGCAAGCATGGCTAATCTTAGACACACACATCCCCCACCCCCAAGGGTATTTTGTCCCTGAAAAAACCCTCTTTACTCTTTCATGGTTTGACTATTTCTATGCTTTCAACTCTTGACTGAATTTTTATTAATTTCTGTTGACATGTTCTATAATGTTTCAAAACATGGTAGGAAAGATGTTACACGAAATATGAATGTTAATTTCTAGAAGATAATCCAAAACTCATGGTCTCTGGAAATCCACCAATAGAAGAAGCTCAATGGAAATAGTTCTCCTTCAGAAGAAAACAAGACATTTTTTTAATCCATTTCTAAGACAATGCGGTTTTGACAACTATCATTAAAAGTCTCTTCAATGACTGTTATGGTAATTTCATTTCTACTGGGCAGCCCTGAACATAGTATATACTTGTACAACAAAATTTGTAACAAATGAATTCTTAACATAGGGGCACTTATGATTAACAACCTGTTATTGTGATGACTAATGGAAGACTCCCATGAATGAATCATAGAATCATAGAATGGTTTGGGTTGGAAAGGACCTTAAAGATCATCAAGTTCCAACCCCTCTGCCATGGGCAGGGACACCCTCCATTAGACCAGGTTGCTCAAAGCCTCAACAAATGAGAACTGCAGTTTCCATTCCTTTGGTAATTTTAAGAGAGGGCACTTATCAGAACACAGCCAAGTCTTCTTGGCTTAAAATCTGAGCCAGAAATCTAGCAAAATCAGATTCACTTCTTTAGCCAAATCTAGCAATCTTGTGATAACAATGAAATGAAAATCCTCGTGCATTCCTTCAGTGTCTGCACAACCTTCAGAAAGTACAGTAACGGGCAGAGTAACAGAACCTTGCCAGAATAAGAGAGGTTAAAAATGGTACCTGTCAACGTGTGCCTTGCCTGTTCCCCATGACACTTCTGAAATCTGTGTGCCAGAATGACTGCCTTCCATTTGCTGTTGCATCAAACAATACACAAAGCATTACTCAGCAAATCAAAGGTGTGTCTAACCACTTAAGACAAACTCCAATCCACAAGCCAGTTGATGCCCTTGTCATGATGAGCCAATACTGAGAATTATTTGCCAGAAGCACTCAGACGGGTTCCCAAAGCAAAATGCCTCGGCACCGAACAACTTGTGCTGGTGGGACTCCACTATCACTGGAATTGCATCAGTGGCAAAATCAAAAGAAACAGTGATAAATCTGATTTTTTTTCTTGGCCTTTGCCATCTCTGCTGCTGTGCTTTAGCAGCATAAATGTTAAAAAAAAAAAAAAGGGGGCAAAATTCAGTACCATCAAACATATGTGGAAGATATGTTTCATTTTCCTCAAACAACATTTGTTTCAAGAACTGGGCTCCAGGAGTTACATTCTTTATACAAAGGAAAAAGGAGCAGGAAAGGAATTGTGTGACTTATTTGACCATTTCTATCAGCACAAATGTGCTTTCTCAGTTTCATGTTACACGTTAGAAAGTAAATAAGATTTGAGAAAATAATAATTTCATAAATACCTCTACCCAAAAAAATGTGTGGTAGACTCTCCACTGGAAGCCATATACACTATACTGGTGAGACACATCCGCTGGTCCAGGCAGTTTGCCCAGCTCCAGCCATGACACCATTTGCACTCTTTTAAGCAGGTCTAATGCTATTCTAAAATACGCTGTACACGAAGAAGCAGCAGACAGAAAGCAAAGGGATAAAAGTGGTTTTTGTCCTCAGTGTATTAATACACGAATGCATTTTTAAAAAACAACTTTTTTAAAACGCAAATTTCTACTCTGCCAGGACTCGGGCTACACATTAAAATATCCTGCAAAATATTCTTTCTTTAAAATTGTGCTTAAAACAGAAGGAAAACTATGTTCAAAGTGTACGTCTCAGGCCAGTTGTCATTTGTTGGGAGTAATGTTTCATGAATTTCATGGCTATCTGACATTCATTCCCCCTCTTTCTTTGAATTCTGAATAGCAATGGCTAAAATATTATTTTAAACCGCAAGTGTTGACCTTTCAGAGGTGGGTCCCCATATGGAAGGTGAAGGGCAGGTGTCCTGCTGGGATAATGTCACTCCTCGGCTTGCTGAAAACCATTGTGAAGTGCACTCAGAGGATGACGTTATCTCAGCATGATCCACGCACCCTGGAGTGCCCCACTGCTTAAATGACAATGCTGAAAGGTGGTAGAGGGATGGCAACAAAAGAAAAGTTTTACATGGGGATGGTGGCTAGATGTAGTACAGCTGGTTAAAATAATTAATAAATACAGAACTGACAGAATGACCAAAATTCCAATCCCACCCCAAGGACAGCTTCCAGAAAATGCCATGGGTGCAATATTTCATCCAATATCTGCTCTAATATCCAACCCTTGAATCAGCTGCTAGTATCATGTGCTACTCAGAGGCGTTCGTACGCGAGTGAAATCTGCAAAACTTAATAAAAGTCAAGTGGATGTCAATGGGACTATCGTGAGCTATTATGAGAAATTTATTCAAGCTATGATACAATGCCAACGGACAATTCATGACTAAATTATTTGCTGTGATTTATTTGCCGCCCTGTCTCAGTTTGTGGCAAGCAAAAAGAGCTGAGACCTGAGAGACTTGCTAGAAACAACACAGGCTGCCTGTAAGGTAGCATTGGACCTGGAGGGAACATCAAGCCAATTTCTTAAACAAGCTAAACCTAAAATTCTTAACTGGTTTCCTCAAGACCTCCATTTAAAAAAAAAAAAAAGACAAAAAAAAACCCCACAACCCACCAAAAACCAAAAAAAAAATACACAACCCCCCAAAAAACACAAAAAAATAACCCCCCCCAAAAAAAACAAACCAAAACCCACCACCGGCAAAACTCTGTACCAGACCATGGCTGTGTAAGAGGCATCGTCGGGAGGAGGTGACAGGCACCTGCAAAGCTCAAGATGGAGCACTGCTACAAAAAAATTGCAGCTGTTGGTTGGTTTGCAGAAAATACACTTGTAGGGACACAACAAAGTCAGTCACTGCTCACTGCGAGCTGAATTTGCACTCTTGAGCTTGCAGGGGCTGAATGGAAGAAACAGCATCACTGAGAAGGCTGATTTTCTATTTTCAACCTGTCCTTCCTCTCTCAAACACGGTACCCCCTCTTCAGGGAGGCGTTATGGCTGGCGCTGAGATCAGCTCAGACTGAAAACCTGAACCTCTGGCAGCGAGCGTACACGCAGGCAGCAGAACACAACACGCCCTCCTCGGAGACAGGCGAGATCCGTATGGCTGAAGGTGCTAGCACTTTTCTAAACCGTTTTAGTCCATCTCTAATGGAAATCTAATGGAAATCATAAATTACTGAAAAAGGTCCACAGGTGCTGAAATTTACTACTGTGTTGACTGCTGGCAAGGTCTGAAAGTGAGGAACAATGCAAGATGTGCTATGAAAATGAAATATTTATGACATTCATATTCTCCCTCAAGCTTAAAAAAAACCCCAGCAAACCTTTGCTTAGTGACCAAATAATAAAGCCAAAAAATGAAAAACAAAAGTAATGAGGGGAAAAAGGAAAAAAAAATTTGACCTGAATGGGTGTTTCTAGAACTACCTTTGCAAAGGGGATACGTCTCGAAAGAGGTCAGAGGTTTTATTTATTTATTTAGGGTACTGTAACATTATCTGAGCGTAAGAATAAATTGGTCTCAATGAAGAGAAGAATGGAATGGCTCATCATGTTAAATCAATAACATTTCTCAATATGCTATTCAGTACAGTACACTGCTAGATATTATATGCACAGAGAGGAAGTTGAGATAATTTTTCCTACAAGTAAATGCTTGCTGTCGCTATTGTAGTTTGCATGAGATGGGAATGACTTGGAGCAAGGACAATAAAAAAGCAGGGGGGAAATTACACTACAGATTTGATCTGGCTTCCACAATCAGTTTGGCAATTGGTTTCATTGGGAACAGCTTCAAGCCTTGCAAGAATTAATGAAAAATAAATGTTGGCTTTGAGCAGAATCGGCACAAAAGATAATGTGAATGGCATGGAAGGTTTTGATTTTATGCATTAGACATGGGCAGGGGGTGAAGAACAATCACTTTTAGATTTTTCCAAATACAAACTTGGATATTAACTTGGTGGCAGTCCTGTTTTAAACAATTCACACCTAGTTGCACCTTGAAAGCTTAGCAATCACACTGATGTCTACCATATGTGCAGAACGACAATTTAAAAAATGGGGTGGCACAAAAGCTAGGATCTTTCTCATAAGGTGCAGATCTATTTCTATAACATACTTTGTTTTTTAACACTAATTCTTTAAAGCCTATAACTGAGAGTCAAGGGCAGGTTGGTTTTTATGAAGAACAAAGATAGGAAGTGTAGCAAGTACAGAGCTACAACAACTCACCATCAAACCCAAGCACAGAGAGCCCGCAGGAGCCGGCATGTCCTTCAACACGAGCTGACTGTCCCTCCGAGCCTGGGAACGTTTTGGATTATGGCTCTTGTCTTTCTTTCCCTGGAACATACTGTACATAACAGATCAAGCCTTATTTCTAAATGACTCCACAAGAGGTCACCATGAGATGAACAAATTGTTGTCATAGATTTTGTAATGTCATTGCTTAAATTTCACAGACACCGATACGTGTCTACTGAATTGGACGGGAAGGAGGGAAGTGAAAAAGCAACATATGTCATCCTTGTGGTATCCTGCACTCCAGCAAGGTCAGAGAGGCAGCGGTGTTAGAGCCTAATTGTACAACAAATTATTTGAGTGAGTGATGTTCCCTGTGTGTCGCGGGATCAGCCTCATATTGCCTGTGGAGTCTGGGCTTTGAGGACCCACCTGCTCTGGTGTGTGCTAGACAGACACTGTGTTTGTATGGTTTGAAATACCTCTGAAACTGGAAACAGTACAACCACATATATGGGCACCACACCTACACTCGTTTGCCATTAAGAGGGAGGAGAACTAATGAACGTGTTGTTGGAGCCACACTGAGCTGGTGTCTCCGACCATGCCATGAGGACATGCAGCCCTCTTGGGGCCAAGCGGGCTGTGCAAAGCATGGTGCTGAGCTCTGTGCATCTGCCCCTGGCAGGGACCTAGCTGAACCTCAAAGACACACCATGGCACTTGAGCATGTCCTCAAGCTGTCTCCTCCAGCCCACTGATGAAACCCACTAAATCAAAGTGCCGAGCAGGCGTTTGGTAAGAGTTCGTATTTTAGACTGCTTAATGAGAAACTGTTGGAGGTCAGAGTGACATTAATCCCCAACAACAAAGGGACAGACTAACAAGGGGCTGGAAACTTCCTCCAGCCCCCACTCAGCAGAACGTTTAAGCATGTGCTCACCTTTCTAGGCTTATTCCTATATTTAATATGGAGCATGAGAGAATCACGTGCCTTCAAAAAAAAAAAAAAGGCACTGTCTGGTATCTAAAGAGACAGATAAACCAATATGTTAATTTTTGATTTGCCTGTGACATTCTAAAAGTTCAGGAGCTGTGAAACTGTCTGGAAACAGTTTCCAAGTACTGTTTTGTGTGCTGATTTGATTTGTACAAGGATCAGCCTGAGACAGGTCACGGAGAGCAAATCACTTTAGTAAGCTAAACAGCAGTAATAATTTTAAGTGCTATTTTCCCCTTGAGATTAATTTTATTTTCTAATATAACCAGAGGCCAGGAAGAGAAAGAGGAGAAGAGAATGACATTTGTCTGGACCCTCAAAGAAAGCTTAATGATGGAGAGGGGGTTCAAAGATAATGGTAGATAGGGAGAGGCAACAGTAATAACACAAAAAGACTTTACATTTGTGGAGAATGAAATTCACCCCGATGTACGAGGCTAGTATAAGGATCATAAAGTTTAAATGTTTACCCAGCGCAGAGGTGAATTTCACCCATGGTTACTTGCCTGTCCTCTAAGTGTGCACACACAGAAGTATGTAAAATAAACAGACCCAAAGCCCACGGTGAGTTTCTCGGAGTAGGAGGCTAGCACAGCACTATTTCTATGTTATGCACAAAGAAACTGTGTCAAAGAGGTACTAGATAACAAAGATTGCTCAAAGGATTTCAGTAGGAAGGTGTGTGCATAAAGAGAGAAGAGGAAAGCTGGTTTTGAATCAAATAAACCAAGAAAATCAGCCAGAATGTCCTTGTGCATGACACAATTAGCTCGATGAATGGGGATGCTCCACACAGTCTTTCCCTCGTCACTGAAAAGCCACCAGTTCCCAACAGCCACAATAAAACCCGACTCCTCTGGACAAAAAGGACCGTGATTGATCTCGGGGTGTGAGAGCTCAGTTCTACCCCCTCTTCCTGTGCTTCACCCATACTGCAGGATGCATTTTCCTTAATTCTTCATAATGCCTTACCCACGCCCATCTACCAATTCCTGTATAAACACAGACCCTCCCTCAAAACATCCATTAAATCCATTGTTGGCCAGTACTGTCATAAACTCTGCTCAAGGGCTGAGTAATAATTTGTGGAAAAATCTTACAGCAATTGTAGACTGTGTGGCCCTACAGGCACAGTTATAACTAACTGAAGAATTGCCTATGGAGTATTTTGTATGAAGAATTCCCATCTTCCTGTAGTTAGCAGTCCTGTAATTTGTATGGGATTTAAATCAGCTTCCAATAGAGTTAATGAAAATCTCTTGGCAGCTTCTGTGGGGTGTGGGTTGTGTCCTACAGCCTTTTATAAAAAGCAGCGATGTTCACCAAAACGCTCTGCAAATTGATGTTCATTTTGGTTAAATGTTGGATGAGAAAAGCAAAGGTTATTATTATTTTTTAAAAGCCAATATTTTGTTTCTACTTTTCTTTCAGTTTCGCTTAGATATTGATGCTGAAAAAGAACAGAAATTTTAAAATTTTGTGAATTAAATTCAAGACTTTTTTTACGTGTAGGAAAAATAAGCCAAAACAGCACTATGTATCACATACTAGGACTTCCAGTTTAGAATGAAGATGAAGTATCTCTGACTGTTACTTTTAAAATTAAAAATAAGCATATTTATATCCTCTTGAAACTCAAAATATAAAAATCAGCCTAAGTAATGAACCAAAAGCTCATTTGCACGTTCAGCTCCTGAGGTATGTCATCTGCAAGTCCCTCTGGATTGTCTGTAGGACTGCGCAACCATGGGGGATTAAATCATTTATCAAAAACTAACCACAGTTTTCATCTTGCAGACACTTCCACACCTAAAAAACTTCCTATATGCAAGCAGCCCTTTTGAGTTCAAAGCAGTTACTTACCTTTATAAAGTTATTTACATACACAAGTGTTTGTAGGCTCAAGGCCTATAACCTGAAAAACAACAATGTTTTCAATAATCCCTCTCAAGCTACTCCTTGGAAGCAGTTTGCTCTAGGAAGGAGAGTTTCTGAGTATCTATCATTTTAACTAGTGTTCTTCATCAGGCCTCTCTCTGACTCTTCACGATTCACAAGATTTAAAAATATGGTCTTTTCTACCACAACTGTTTTACTGGAGATGCAAAGCATATGGTAAATTTTAAGTAAACTGTACACCCTTCCCTAGAGAAAATACATTTAAAAATAAACCTGCTATAGAATCTAAAAAAAACATTCACATTTACAACACACAACAACGTCACTGCTGTACGACATGAAAAATTAAGAGAGCTAGAACGAGTACAACTTTTCTAAGCAAACAACAGGGGATTGGTGCAAAAGAGATCAGAAAATTAAGGTGACACTGGCAATAAAATTTTCCTCCATTAAAGTCTCTTACTGTCATCTTGCAGGAGATTTTTGTCTTGTGCATTAGATCTCCGTTCATGTTCATCCTCCAAACTCTCTTTCCTGCCTCCGAAATGGCCAGTCTGTCTCGCTTAGGAGTTGATTCAGCAACTGGATGGACAAGGATGCACATCTGGATTGTTGTGGAGCCCAGTTCACTTCCAATATAAAATGCTCGATAGATAGCAAATTTTTCCACCATTACTAAATATAATGAGTCCTGGAGTGGAACTTGGCAGCTTTTTAGCATTGTACAGCAATTGCCAGGAAGAAGTGAAGAGCACCATCATTTCCAAATGAAAGAACAGGGAATGAGATGCATAATGCGATTGTCCATAGGAAAAAGGATGGGACACCGGAATTCTATAGGATCTTTTTTACATATACAAATGGAGATTTTAGAGATGCTCGATGCAGCACAAATAGTCTTTTGTCAACTGAAAATCAGGCAGTCCCTGAGTGGACTCAAAGGAGTTTACACTACTTGAAGAAAAGACTCTCTACTTCTTGTCATAAATATCCCATTTGGATTTGGAGAGCAAATTTTAAAGAGGAAAATAGAAAAGAGCTGTTCCTACCAAATAAATAAAGCAAAATATATGGCACCAGCTATTTAGGTTGCCCCCAAACCAACTCCTTTCTCCTTTTCTGCTGAGCTTGAGCCTACATGAGAAAAGAGTGACCCCTCACTAATACCCTCCTTACAGACTGCTTATTGTTTTTTACTTGTTTTATTTCCTTGCACTTGGAAATAGAAGCAATAAATTTCCAGGGAAATGAAACTCACTTATCAGATTTTCCAAGCATCAAGTTTCATATTAGGAAAGTAAAAAAAATAAAAAAATCATTCTAACTGGACTCAATATAGCTGTAAAGCAATATATGGAAGCTCTATCAGAGATTAAACCTTCCTTGTAGGCACGCTGTTATAAGCCTCAAGTTTCAGTGACAAATTTTCTTTTAAAGGACAAGAAATTTACAGAGCAAGTATTTAATGATTCACAATCTAGGCCCCTCAGATCAAATCCATACAGCTGACATTTAACAAGATCAAATATTGTCCCCATTTGAAACACAATGTGGATGGGCAGTGACCATCCGTCATAAACTTTCTTTACCAACTTAATTGCCGAGGTATTCAGATTTTAGTTTCCTTCCAATAAGCAATTTTTTTTTAATTCTAGCACTTTAATGGGAAAATAGGAATAAGAAATTTCTCAATTAAAAAAACTTTTTTTACTCTTCCAAAATTCCTCTATTTTTTTTCATCTCTTTGATGAAAATATCTGCTAGATATTTTTCCCTAGCACTCTTCTGCTAATCACTGCCCACTTCTCTCTCACGGTGTCCTTTCAACTGACCCCGCTGAGATTTGAGTTCGCACAGAGACCGGGACAGGATCAGACTGACTGAGAGAAAACCTTGGACCAGGTTCTACCATCAGTTATAATACTATAAATCAAGATTAATGCCACAAAACTTAGAGCAACGAGTCTAGAATTAAATCTTTTCAGCAGGAATTTGGTTCATGCAGCAAAATCCCCCCACGGGGGTGAATATAGATATTGGGGTGGTGGGTGCAGGGCAAGGAGATTTCATACCACTGGCCAAAGCGAAAAGAATTTAGAAGCTTTTCAGAAACCTTATAAAAGGTCGTGTCTGGTATGAAAATTCCCTATTGCATGTGTTTATGTACAATTCTGTGTGGCTGTACACAAGTACACTGTGGCAGAGGTTGTCCAATATCCCAGCCCAACACAGGCAGGAGCGGCTTGGCACGGGGGGAGCAGGCAGAGCTCCTGGGTCCCCTTGACAGAGGTACTGCCTCAGGACTTTATTCCCTGACCCCCCGGGACTGCCCAGGCTTCAGAGCAGCCATTCCAGGCTGTCAGACAAGCCTTAAATACCACATCAAAGTTCCTGTTGGATTTCAATGAGCAGATACTTCAATGTGTCCCGATCATGCCTTAATCTTTAAGTGTTTTTTTTTCTCTCTCTCTTAAGGATGGTACTGTTTGTTGTTTTGTTTTTTTTTTTTTTTTTTTTCTCCTCTCCCCAAGAGCTCTAAATGATCCAAAGCCAGCATCGCTAAGCCAGCAAAAGAAGCTGGAGCAAAATAAACCTCTATTTTTCTTCTCACGGTTACCACGAGGAGGCACTGCAGCCTGCTTTATGGAAGGAATTTTTTTTTTTTTTTCAATTATTTAAAAAAAAAAAGGCAGGAAAAAAAAA